>AZIM01001207.1:220398-239311 GCA_000516915.1 Ophiophagus hannah
AATAAATAAATAAATAAATAAATAGGCACAGTACAGTACAGGTAGTCCTTGACTTATGACCATTTGTTTAACCATGGTCTATAATTACAATGGCCTTGGAAAGGATAATTCATGGTGTGTAAAGCACTTCTGGCCAATGCAAAACACTGTACCACCGCTCCTGTGGTCATGTGATTGCAATCTGATTGCCTGGCAACCTGGTCCCACTTATGACCGGTTGCCAAGCACTCTATAATGGTGTGATCGCCATTGGCAATCTTTTCTACTGGCTTCCCCAGCAAGGCAAAGTCAACCAAGCAGCTTGCAAAATGGAAGATTGCAAGCTGCTGCTGTCTATTGAAAGGATTCCTTCTCGTCTCTGGGAGTTGGCTGAAAGAGCTGCCTACCAAGGGGAGCTGAACTCCTTCAACAGGCAACTCTTTCAGCTATCCCCCAGAGACAAGAGGGACCTGAAATCTGATCAGAGAGCAGAGAGCAGTGCAGTTAAGATAAGAAACATGGGCTGCCTCAGACAGGGGGAGGAGGCCCTGGGAGGCCTGGTATAGGCAGTACCCAAGGGTCTCTTTGCTCAGGGACTGAAAATCCTGCTTGGATTTCAGTGGAGATTTTCAGCTTCTGAGTAGAGAGGCAGCACAATAAGGAAATGAGCACACAGGAGGATGGGAGAAGCCCAGGGAAGTCCAGCACTAGCCATGCATGAGTGTCTCAGGGCCTAAAAATCTTACATGAATTTCAGCAGGGAAGATTTTCAGCTCCTGAGCCTCCTAGTGCCTCTCTCCCTAGCCAACCCACATTCCTTAGCTGGGATTATGTCCATTTAACAATCTACTAGATTATTTAACAATTACAACTGCAACCAGGAATGCCAGGATTGCAGTCATTGAGTGAAGCACTCACATGGGCATCTTATTTAACAGCTACTTTGTGCAACAACTGGTCAAAAGTTGAGGACCACTGCATGTCTTTTAGTCTACAGCTTATGATTTCTAGTTCCTGGTTCTCATCTCACAACTGCCTTTATCACAACTCTGCCATTGGTCAAAAGTAGATTCCCGTATCTCTCATTTTCTTTATGTACTATAAACTTTCTTGACTCCATGTCACACTAAATTTCTGAGAGAGATTTATCTTAGAGACACTATTTAAAATATGAACCCCCTTTTTGTGACTCTTGAAGCCTCTTCTGGTAAAGAATACTTAAAAGCGACAACACTTTCCTGACACGCTGAGATGGGAGACACATGAAAATTAAAATGCAAGCCCTAAAATAGGCCTATCACAATTAAAAAACAGCAGGAAGTTTCTAGAACATTTCTCAAAAACTAATACACCCACATGTGTGATGGAGACCGTGTGTCCACAGACTTCTCCAATGGCTGCCCACACTTGATTTAACTATACTATTTAAAGGCAACTATATGCTGAATGGAAATCAAAGATCATATTAAAACAAATTAAATGCCCCTCCTCCTATCAGCAGGGGTTAAAAACAAGATATGGGTTTTTTGTGTGTGATCCATGAATACCAATTCCTGAGCTCTGTAATAAATAGGAATTACTATCTTTTCCCTTATTGAGATTGAACTCTTAAAGTGCTTGCAAAAGGCACATATTTTTACTAAACTGAATCTCAGAGGAGCTAACAGTTTGATTCACATGTAAGAGATCTGTCAATATTTAGCTACTTTTGATTCTCATTGTGGGAGGTGTAAATTTATTCCTATCATTGCTGTGTTGATTCATTTGACCATGTTGGATAACGGCAAATATGAGTCTAATACCCAGCAGTCTTTCTTATCAACCATCTTCTTGCATCTTCTTATCAAACCATACATTTTCTATTTTGCCTTAGGAATCACCCTTTTACAATCTAGTCTAGAGTGTAAGGGCAACTTGTTTTTGTTCCTCCTTTCCTTCCAAACAAAAAGAACTATGTTATTTAACAAAGAAGCATTACAGTATAAATAACATATCATCAAAGATCTTCAATACCGAACAGAAGTTCAGATTGCCCACAAAAAATTGGAACACTTACAAATTGCCCACAAGCTCACACAGTGCCAGCAGGTCAGTGGGCATATTTTTCTTTGTTTGAACTTCAATCTCTCTTATATTCTAGCTTGCAGAACAATTAGGCTGAAGATTTATCACAGAAGCTGCTAGAGTATTTCTTACCCCCTTCATTCTGCACCCAAAAATGTTCTTTTCCTCTGATACCCATGAGTGACAAAAGAAATCATTTTTCTAATTCAACAATCCTACATAGTACAGCAAGATCCATGTATGTGGGCTTGCAGAGATAACCTTTAGGAACACCTTTGTCCATCTTTCCTTAAGGGAACAGTTATTGTGATTCTGACAGGGCAGCCAGCCATCTAGACACTTCAAAATATTTAAAATGACCGTGACTTGCCCAGTTGTGACCATACCCAGTTGTGACTTTGACCATCTGAATTGTTATGTCCCCTTTCCTCCACATAGGAAGCTTGGGATACCATTTCTTTGGACATTCTAACTGACTTATCAAATGTTATAAAACTGGATACCCTGTTGGAGATAGGTAATCTCTTTTCTCAAAAAGCTTATTTTATTTCCAGTTATCGTTTTGCTGCAATGTCTACAAGAAAAAAATTGGTCACAGAATTATAGCTGTCAATTTGTGCCAATTTTTAGAGATAGAACAATCTTTGGAAAATGATATTTACACACACATTGGCTCTCCACTCATATAAACCAGGGAGTGACCCTAACTGTTTGAGAACATTTATTTTCTTAACAGGGATGTTTTTATCCGCTATTAATGTATTATAATGTGTCAGTACTTTTTTTAAAATTGTAAATAGTGATGTCTATTGCTGGTCTAAGACCGTAATAAAATTATATTCTAATTCTATTTCCAGTTATCACCTGCATTCTGCCTCAACTGATCATTCAGCAAGTTTTCCAGAACCCATCAACTCATTTCTGAGCAGGCCCCCCAATTCATAGCATCTTTTTGGAAACTCTAGAAAACTCCAGCTACTCTTGCCCACCATCAATAATCAAGCAGAAAATCTGAGATCACAAATGCTTCCATAAAGCAAAACCTTCACTGCCATGTAAAGTACCAATCAGACAACTGACCTCACTTTTTACTTGTAGCTGATTTTGCTAATCACAACTCAGTTCATGCCTCCACTCATCTACTTTTATTTGCTGAACATTTCTTTGCCTTCTTTCATTCCAGGATCTTCAAGCCACCTAGGATCAACTGGGTTGCACCCAGGTTTGCTACAAGCATCTCTGTTAAAAAAACCAAACCAAACAAACAAAAAACACCCACCCCACTATTGCTAAAAATCATATCTGGCTTTCTTCCTCCCCTCTACAGAATCATTTAAAAAGTCAAATGACAAGCTTATTAATCCATTTCCTGTAACTAGGTAGATCAATTCTGCAGCTTCCTGTCACAACTGAAACTACATGCATTTTTCCCTCATTCCCTAGAAAGGGTTTGCTAGCTACTTGTAAGAGGCAATCATTCCTTGGAAAAAAATCGAGGGTGCTAACTATTGTGGGTTGCCTGACTGGCCAGGCAATCAGGTTTTGGCATTTGCCAGCAATTGTGACTCCAAGCGGGAATGTACAAAGAGTTATTTGCACAAGTAATGAAGGTGACTACTCCAATCCAAGATGGGAGGGAGAGTTCTAGAATGAGAGGAGCTCATGTTGACAAATAGTAAAGATAAAAATATCACTCCTTCCTTCTATCCAACCTCAGTGGAAGGAGGGAGAGATCTCAAACTAGACATCTCTCCAGCTGAAGAGAAAATGGGAATTTTCCTTTCTATTATCCAGTCAGGATTGCTCTGAGAGAGAGATTTTAACAGTTCCATCAAAGAAATGGAAACGGAAGAAGGGAAAAAAACACCTTCTAGCCATCAAAAATCAAACCAAGAAAGAAAGAAGTGCTGACACCTCCAGATTTAGAGAAACAAAAAGAAACAGATATGAAAATGGTGTGAGGAATGAAGCTATTAACACAAGAACTAAGAGCTCCTTAGCTACTGAGAATTATGTTATGTTTTATTGTATGTTATATATTGTGTTGTGTTATGTTATGTTATGTTAAACATGTTGATTCAGAAAAATGGAAGGGATTGGAATTAGCATCTAGGAACACAACTTGCATGTGTGCATCTGCACACAAACCTCAATGCTAGTCAAAGTAGGAAAATAGGAATATCTGTGTGGTTTCATTCTTGTCTGAAAGTAAGAAACTAAACTATTTGTATCAGCTTTCTGCTGAGTAAGCCAGTTTTGCAATGAAGAGTCAGTATCTAGAAATATCTTGTATGCCTGTGGGAAGCCCAATACATAGGAAGCTGCTGTATATGGAGTAAGATCACTGATCCAACTAAAAGAGCATTGGTTCAACAGGAGTCCTTCCTTAGACAGAGATGCCAATTACTGAATCTGGAGATTCTGAATTTAAAGTACAGTATATGATCAAGAGTTCCTCTGGTAATCTATGCTGAGAAAAACAAACGAGAAGTCTATGCAGAATTTTTCCCAGATAAAATCTCAGGTAACTTGTCAGAGACCTTCAGTTCCATAAACAGATTCTTGCAGAATTTAAGAGAGTTACATGAAACAAGTACTTATTAATTCAACCAACTTCTACTTAATGACATTTTAAGAATCTAAATGCTTCAAGAAAAAAAATTGTTCAGGGAAGCTTAGTGAAAAAGGTTTGTTTTGAATGTGCCCTTGATAAATGCAATATAATGTGAGGTTATTTGAGAAACATCAATCATGTTTTACGAATCTGTAATAAATACAGCTATAATTATAGATCCTGGAAAATAATTCAGCTGTCACGTTTACCTTGTCAAAGTAAATAACACTGTCAATTTAGTTGATGTGCATGACCTGAGTAAACATTTCAAAGCATAAATGTTGTACTCACGCTCCTTCATTTTAAACAACTGCTCAACTGAATGTGCTTCTTTTACAATTCAATACATTTGCTATCACTCAAATAAAACTTAAACTGTATATCAATAATCCTTCTGAATCAATTGGAAACTGCAAAATATCTTACTAGCTATAAGCTTTATTACTGCCTTAAATCAGCAGGTTTTAAGCTTAAATAAATTATAATGGTGGTTTTCAAAGAGAATTTTTACTATGTCTTAACTTGCTCTGAAGCTTATAAATTCATAGAGGATAAGTCCACAAATCAGTAGGTTGATCAGCTAAAAACCATTCAATTAGAATGACAAGCCTTTCAGTCTATCATGGCTGTAAGTCATGATAAGTCCAGAAGCAGCATGCTTCTAGTCAAGAATAATATAAAGAAGTGGGAGATAGCTATTATCTTGATTCTGAGTTTTCAAAAGATATCTGGCCAGCTACTGGGAGAAGTAGGATGCAGAATTAGCTGGATCTAGATCTCCTAAAACTCTAAAGCCTCTCCAGAACAGTTCAGTTTTTAATAACACTTACAAAAAACTAGCAGCGTGAGGGCTGAACATATTTTCAGAAGAGACTGTTCTGTAATGCAGATGTACCAATTGAAAAGTATTGGTTTCTCATCTTCAAACTGATCCTAGGATATATGAAGCATTTGCAAGACAATACTACAAGTACCTCACTACAAAGCCATAAAGAGCCTTTATAGGCTAAAATATTAATTTCACTTGGAAATGTATAAGAAGTCTATGCTGGACTTGGAACATACATCATGTGTAGGCCAATCAATCCTTTGGTTGCCAGATTCTGAACCAATTGGTTGAGGTCATCTTTAAAGGCTATCAAATATAGAGGTAATCCTTAACTTACGATACATCACTTAACAACCATTCAGAGTAATCAAAGGTGATTTATGACCTGTTGCAACCCCCTCCAGTCACGTGACTGCATTTTAGAAAGCAGCTCCCATTTACAACTGCTTGCAGTGTCTTGTGATCACAAGATTGAGATTTGTGACATTTTCTGCTGGTTTCTAGCTCCAAAAATTCCTATTTGGGAAAATGGATTTGGACTTACAACCACAAGTTTTGCTTAACTGCACTGTAAATGTGGTCATAAAATCAGGTTCAGTCACATGAGTTCCTCAATTTATGACTGTCATGAATTATTATTGAAATTCTGGTCCCAATTGCAGTTGTAAGTGGAGGACTACCTTTAAAGTATTGTAGGACTCTAGATAAGTAGTGATGAGAGTATGTTTTTAGAAATGTTCTAAAGTAATATAATCTTGATAGTAGGAATGATACATTAGAAAATTGTAGTTTTCCCTCAAACTCAACTATCCACTATCACCATTCGCTAATGCACAACGTGCAACTACCTTGGCTTCCTATTTTAATGTGAATCAACTTAGATGATCCAAATTCATTTTTTCTGACAAACATTTTAGCCTTTTTGTTGATAATTAAATATATACGTTCACGTCCCTTCATGTATGAATCAATTCCAGCTCATAGATCAGAACACTTTGATTTCATATTTTTCCCATCCTTTTCTTTTCTTGGTTTCACAGGTGCATAACAAATATTTTTGCTTTCTTTTATTTCCTTTGCTCATTCATATGCTTTTTCAAATATTCCTCTTACATTCTAAGTCACAATCTTGCATATGCATGTATTGTGGTCATTAGATGGACTCTAGATATAGAGTTCTGCTTGGCATCATGATTTTGGTCAATTGAGACTTTCACATAAAATTATTTTAATATGATATAGAAGGTATAATGGTAGCTGTGTCAAATGCAGCATTCTTTGCCAATAATAAGGACAAGACCAGCCAGTTTTGTCACATTTTGGCTGATATGACACAAAACAATCCTCATGTCAAGTTTTATTCCAAACATGTCAATTACTATATGAAAGGTAGGATCTCGAATCCAGAGACTACCTACAAGTCAACTTCTAATTGCCTGCATAGTAGTAGTCAATTTATATATCAAAAAAGACTGCTCAATGGAGTGCTAAGAAGAACAAATCTGAATGAAATTATTTGATCCATATCCCTCTTTAGTTGGCAGGAGTTGCATAAAACAGAATACAGGAGGTGCTATACTGGATAAAAATTATAGGCAAATTCCTTGAAAGCTTTGCCTATGACTTCATTGTATGGGATATTAAAGGCGATACTCCTCATTATTTGCTCATCATGCCTCTTTAGCAGCCACTATTAAATATTTAACTCCAATATCAAAAAGGGAAATGGGCTTGACCAACCCCCTAGAAAATGTGTTTCCTAAGAATAGGATGACCTTCGCAGCTGTGACAGCCTTATTTGAGCAGCTGTTCAAAGCCATGTCAACTTTTTGATTCATGTAAGTAATGAGGGTTATATTTTTCAGATTTGTTTACTTCAGAAATTTTGTGATCCTTTTGCCATGTTTATTACAGGCTTTTTTATTCTCTCCTACATGGTTTATTTATACAAACTATGTTTGAGGTCTTATTTGTTATTTTTAATGTGTATTTTAAGTCAGTGATTTTTGCATTGTATGAGGCTATGACCTATGGTTATAATAGTAAAAAAATACTATCAAAAGTAATATTGGAATACATCGATAAATAGCATTCATTTGCCTAAACCATTTCTATTTACTTTAATGATTTCTAGCAAAATTTAAACTTTACTTTGCAAACATAGTAATTCAAAATCAATATGTTAATACTGAAATTATTTACTTTCTAGTAAACAGGAAAACAGGAAGTTTTCTGTTACAATGGAATTTAGGGTTCCCTGTAAATGTAAATTATTAAAGAGTAAAATTGGTGTTACAAAATAATTATGTTTGACAAGAAAAACAATAAGAAACTACATTTTGTATATAAAACAATAAAAATATTCTAATGCCACTATCTTGCAATCCTAAATATGGAGCATCAAAAGGAATTTTAGTCACAGAATACTTGTATTACACAAACCCAAATTACATTATTTCAGAAAGTTGATACATTTGCATAAGCTGTGCTCTTGAAATTAAACAGTGCTGGGCTTAATAGAAACCTCTTATCCTCAGCAAACTGAATAGAGAATCAGATTCCATTTTATCTAGCTGCAAAAAGTAAATATGTCCTATGGATTTTATTTAAATAGTCCACAACACTAAAGTCTAAGTTTCCCATTTTTTAATGTTCAATTTATTACTTTAAATAATTAAAACTTAAATTAAATAAAATACTATAAAACAATTAAATCTTTACATCCCTGTAGAAACCATGACATTTGAACAGCTGTCATAACCACTAGTACTTTGCAAAGATTTTGCAAGAAGCTCCTTTTCCCAAAGGATGTCATTCCCCATTTATTTCAAAATAGGCAGACACTTTATACATAGAAAAAGATACATTTCCAGAAGTAATTTATGAGAAAGCCTGCAGGTTCAGGTGCACCATCTATATGTGGGCTTTGGTTAGGAGCAACTGAATTAATTTCTTTTTTTAAAAGGTGATCTTTTGCAGATCCCATAAGCATTCAGAAAAAGACTAAAGAAATACATTCATTACTGAGCTTTGGGCCAACATAAACTCATAAAATTGGATTTACCAAACTTCTGCTCTGTATTTTAATTACAATTATGACTGGGAAGAAGTATCTTTTAAGAGGAAAGAAAACAGCCTATCTATAACAGACCAGATTATTATGTCCTCGATTGCAACATAAACCACTGATTTAGTCATACAAGGGAACATGGATGACTCACATCAGTTCCACAAACCAATTGCTTGCAGGTGGCTAATTCCAATATAAATGTTTATGTTTAACTGTCATTTCAACACTACCTCCTCAATGAAATTTCAGCTTCTGAAATCCAACTGCTCTTCCAATTTCAAAATATGAGGCAGAAGAACTGCCGTCAATATGCAGTCAATATTTGGATTCAGCTCCAGTTAAGACTCTCATGTGCAGTATTGAATATATCCCAATATGACATTCTATGTAACTTTTTGACAAAAATTATGTAAAAATGAACTTCTATGTAAATCTGCTACACTTTAGTTATTTATTTGCTTGTTTGTTTCATTCAGATGCTGCCCAACTCCAAACCGACTCTAAGTAGCTCATAGGATAAAACAATATAAAACTGAAATGTACATAAAACACTAAGCAGATGGCAAATCCAGTCAACACATAAAACAGGTATCATATCACCCGGTGGAAGCTCCAGCCAGCCTATCCAAAGCCTAAAAAAGAGTCTTCTAGAGGGCCATCCTGGTGAGAACCATCCAGATTCCAGGGGGAACCTGTGGCAGTGGAAGACACCATGACAGAGAAAGTACACTTCCTTGGCCCCAAATAAGACACAGTTTAATCAATGCTGGGGTTCTGTTTGTAAAAGATATCTTTCCAGAAAGGGAAAACAGATCCATTTTCCATGCAGCAAATAATAAATTTCAGAAATGCTCTAATCTCAAGTAAAATATAAAGCAAATTACACACTTGACTTACCTTTTCCTTAACGTTGATTCACCAACTTTAACCACCCTGATTACTTCTTTAACAGTGCGCCGAAAATCATGCATTCTTGCTGCAACAAGAAGAGCTAGAACATAAAGGAAGAATCACATCAAAAAAGCACTTGGGGTGGAGGGAAGCAAAGGAATACATTAAATCATATAGGTGGCATTGGAAATTCTATTTCTCATATTAATTTTAAAATACTGATGGATTGCAGAAAGATTAAACTGGAATTTTATAAAATTTATTTTGCATGCCGGAATATTACATCAACCCAAACAAATTTTGGAAAATGCAGAATGGCATAATACTCAACCTCAACAATTATTTCACCTAGATAGACCACCTCCTTGCACACATACACATGTATTCATGCACACACCATTAGGAGAAAATGTCCCAATACCACAATAGCACATGCATTTTTCCCATGTTATTTCAAAACTTGTACATATATTCCATTTTTACCATGCAGTATTTACACAATAAAATGATCTAATAAAAAGTAATTGCATAACATCATTTAGTGCTTTCAGTATTTCAGTTCAAGGTTCAGAGCTCCCCAACAGTGTTCTTACACTAAGTTCTTAATGTATATTTTCCACAACACAGAAAAGATCATAAGAGCCATAGCAGTGCAGTGGTCAGAATGCAGTATTGCAGGCTAACGCTGCATTCCACTAGCAGGAGCTTGATTCTGACTGGCTCGAAGTTGACTCAGCCTTCCATCATTCCCAGGTCAGTAAAATGAGAACCCAGATTGTTGGGGGTAATATGCTGACTCTGTAAACTGCCTAGAGAGGGCTGTAAAGCACTGTGAAGCAATATATCAGTCTACATCCTCTTGCTATTTCTATATCCCAACAATTCTATTCAACTTCCACTAGGTGCAGGAAGAAATAATAAAATAGTAATTGGTGGCTACCAACTAAAAAACATTTTTCTTGGGAAGAAATAAAAAAAGGAAAAGAAATGGCTACACATCCTTTCTCTCTACCTCAAACCATTAATAGTTTAACTAAATATTGTGTTCTACACTAAAAATTCAGAAGAGCTGGGGTGGCAGAGCACAGAAAAGCAGGGGGCCAAAAAGGTACAAATGGGGAGAGGGATGAGAGATAGGCAGGTGGGAGAAGTTGCAACACCCCTGCGGTCCAAAATGCAGGCTGGCTGCCACATATCCAAATTTTGATCATGTGACTGTGAGGGGGAGTGTTGCAAGAGCTGTAACTTCAGGCACAGGCCTTAGTTCCATTTTTTTAGCACAGTTATAACTTCAAGCAGTTTATGAGCCAATGGTCATAAGTGAGGGCTACCTTCAGTGACTTACTTAATATCTGTGTCAACCAAGACAGGACCACAACTCACAAACTTATAATCAAAAGAAATAAATAAGAGGTAGAGAAGAAAGAAGAGCCAAAGTAGAATCAGGAATAGGTTCTTAAAGTGGTCTGTTGTGGTAATCAGTTTGAAGGAGAAAAGTCTGATACAACAAGTCTCTCAACAGTCCTACCTGAGTTGTCCAACAGGCCCAGTCTTTCTCTCCGCTGTAGCAGGATGTCATGTGCAAAATAACAGAAAAATGGAAGTGTAGCACAATCCTTCTTCTACTTATATCTTCTGTGTTCCAAATGCCCTCTGTAATTCACTTTTCCCTTTTTTGCTTCAAACATACTTGCCTCTCAAGGACATCAGAGAAAGCAAAAACAGCTCTTGCAATTTACCAGTTGAATTCTCTTCCCAAAGTAATTTTCCCATAGGAAAATCTGTCTTAGGGTTTTGTCCCATGGATTTGCCTGTAGTATATACTTTGGTTTTAAAAGTTCTTATATATAGGCCATGAAAGTACTGTAGCTTGACCTACTTGCCCTGATCATGGCAAACTGGGCAGCAAACAAATTTAATAAATAAAGATAAAATAAAACCCTCTTTTGCAAAGTCTTAATATATTTATACCAAAATATTGCTAAATTTGGTTAAACCATAAGATTTAGGTTCAGCGTAATCCACTGTTTTCATGTTTTTATACAACTTTTATACAAAGCCTTATAGATAATCTGCACTTTCTACTCATGGAATATTATCACCTCTGTGATATTCCGGTTTGTGGCCAAGGGTTAGATTAGTTCCTAAAGTTCATATCTAACTTGATTCATCTTGACATTAAATTTGTATGTACAGATTCGCCTAAAAGCACGACTTTCTAAGGGTGAACATATGCAACTGCTTCTTACAAAATGAAATATACATAACACATTTCTTTTCCACTAGCTGTTGCCACTCCACACACTCCAATGCACGGGTTCTGCAATACCTGCACCACAAAGCCCTGATGGCCGTCGACCTGTGTGCATCCAGTCTCTCTTCATCTGCTGCAGGAGCCTTAAAGCTGTCATGGAGACTTCATGGTTCTTATCACCAAACTCGAGCATGTGTGCAAAACGAGGAATATATAAACATGGATCTGCCCAAAGCAAGATGAAAAAAGTTAGTTATTACCAACTATAACCTTTCCTCTTCTATACAGAGCCTTCTCAGATTTCCAACTCAAATTACAGAAAACACTTCACTGTCCTATTGTCTCTCCAGCTGTAGACAGGAGATTGTGTTTACTATTAGGAACAAATAGAATTGTTGTGCTTGTGGAAGGTCTTTGTTCTGGCAGAAATCTCTACTAATGGAAGGTGATGTTTTGCTGATTATCTCTTCCTCTGGAACTCTCAGAACCATTTTTCCCATTGCTGCAAGGACTACTAGGAGAATGGGCATTATTCAAAATTCACCACCCCTTTCATTAGGACATGTCTGACAACAAACAGCTTTCAGTGAACTGAAAGATACCAAATGTCACATGAGACACACACACATACAGCAACCTCTCTTTAAAAAATGAACTGTAGAAGGTGGCTACTAGAAATAAAAATTAAGCAGAGATGTTTCGCATGTTTCATTTCTACTTCAGTAGAAATAGATACAAATGCTGTATTGCTGTTAGTCAAGTCAATTCTGGATGTTTTTGCAACACAGAACAGCAGTAGAGCAATTAGTACTAGCTAGAAAAAAGGCTGCATATTTAAAATTTGAAAACCAAGTAGAATACATTGTGATACATGATTAAAAAAACACCTATCAAACTTGAGATATTGAAATATATATTTCCACATAAACTATAAAGTACAGAATAAATACTGTAGGTCTAATCAATCAGTGTTGATAGCCCTTTAAGGGTAATCCCTAAAATTATTACTTGACTTTATATTTCCAAATCCAAGATCTGTCATAGATCAATGCAACAACTGGTGCAATAAATAATATGTACAATCACGCAGACTTATCAACACCATTCCTGCTCCTAATGTATTGAGACCAAAGCTCACTATACCTACAGAACTATGCTGTAAAATTATGATGGCATGAAAATTTGGGAATTATAATCCCACACCTGCCTGGGAAGTACCTGGATGAGAAGACTAATACTAATGATTAATATCCTCATCCAGGACGATGACAAGCAAGAGGAAAATCACCCCATGTGCAATTTAATATTACTTGAGACGTCTTTGAAGATATCCCATTAGTTAAAAATTCCACATTAATAGATGAAATTATTTTGCTTCTGTAAAAGTACAGTATTAAATTTCTCATCTCGAAAGCCATTGTAGATAGATGAAAGTTTCATCCTGCTCCAATTATTAACACACAGACTAATTCTGCTTTCATATCTCCCTCTTTACTGAAGATTAATTTAAAGTCATCAACAGAACTAAGCCAAAAGAATAACTTCCAAAAATCAACTTAAGCTTTCATAAAAAAGTCAAATTGGTTGAAAGTTCTTCTATACTAAAAAGTATATCTTTTATGCCATGAAATTAACACCATTAGTGATAACTGATTTCTAGTCTCTGAAACCAGAAATATTTGAAGACAATTTTAAATGCAATGGATTATTTCTCTCAAAGATACAATTTTATGTGGTTTATGTGGTCATTTGGATTATGCGGATTAATGTCTTCTGAATGATTTGCAGGTACAGTGCAATCAGCGTCTACCTAGACTATATAGCTGCTAAGTGCTACTTGTAATTTAAAGGATTTTATGCTACTTTGCTAGGGAGTGAACAGCATGGCTCCAATTTATAATTATTCCTCAATATTACAGAAAAAGAAAACAAGATTTTAAGTTCATTACTCTTATAACAAATAATGATTATTCCCCATCATAACAATTATATTCAATAGCCAAGACATTAAAATATATGCCAGAAGATAGAAGAAGCTATCAATGTTACCAAAAGACAGCTTTGGCTATGATTATGAAATGACAGGAAACCATCAGCTTTCAGTATCAAAAAGTCCTCTCATGTAGATGTCATATACTATTAGGGGAAGGGTGCTTGAGCTTAAGTTTCATATCATAAATAGCTAAAGCTATTATAATTTCACTTTGGAATTAAGCCATTTTACAATCCTAAAATAATGTATTTCAATCATAATGTTAACATGCCATCTAAAAATAATTTATACTGCCCACCTGCCAAAATAATGCAAGATAGCATACAATGGCTAAACTACAAACTGCCACCTAAGAGTCAAAGTATGAAGCAGAATAGAAAATAAGTTATCAGTATTTCGCACATTAATTTCTCATTGCAAAACAATCATCTGGTAACTTGGCATAGGGTATGGATAGGACTAAAATAGCAAAAAATCAGTATGAGGTAATAGTGGAAGAAAGAGATATAGCAAAGTCCTTTTCAGTGGTCTCATTTAAGATGGTGATGAGTCTGGTTGAACAACTAGCCCTGTGGTGCAGCCAGAACAATCTGGAGACAAACACACTTAAAACTGTAGAGATGAAAGTGGATCTTAGGAGGACCCTCCTATTCTACCACCAATGCCTTCCAATGCTGTCTGGATAAAAAAAAGTTTAAGATGAATTTAATAAAACTCAAACAAAAGATCTAATAATAACAGCAGAAAAGTCAAATGAGAAGGATTGAAGACTGGATATCTTCTGGAACTGAACAATGGCTTTCAGCTCAACTATCTGACTATCTTGCATCTAATTACCAGTATAACTAAATAGCATAATGAACTATTGCATAAAAAGGACATCAGCAACTGATTAATACCTGGCAAAACTTAGGAGTCAGAAAAAAATAACCTGGTGAAAGGGAAAACATCAGGAAACTATAACCCAGTAACATGCTTGCCTACAATGTTTCAATTACTTACAGGAATAATAGCATACAGCTCCCAAGATTATTTGGAAGAAAATACCCTTCCAGTAAAATACAAAGGAAATAAAAAGAAAAGCAGCAGGACAAAAGATCAACTGCTGGTTGAGAAAATGATTTGGGAGAATTGTGAAAACTGAAAAACAAATTACGTATGGTTTAGATTGATTATAAAAGGAGTTTGATTCATAACCGCATAGTTGTATCATCAAATGTTTAGAAACAACTGGTGTCAGTAAAAACATCAAAACATTTATAGAAAAATAATAATGAAATAATAGAAGACGGTAGTTGGAAATGCAAAATATGGGCTTGTTAACATTAGGAGACGTATCTGCCAGGGAAACCCATTATCATCCTTATCATTTGTCATTGCTATGATCCCACTTTCAGTACTTTTGAAGAAAATGAATTTTGACTACTAAACAGCAAAGAATGCTAATAAAATACATGTTTGCTTTCTATGGACAATCTGAAGTTTTATGGAAAATGAGAAATTGAAATTCAGTCATTGACAAACACTGTAATAGATCTGCTAAAATTGTAAAAATTATCTGTAAAAATCTATAAAAATTATCATGTGCCAGTAATAAAAACTGGGTAAGAAGTAATTGAAAAGGAACAGGTTAAAATATTATGGGTTTTCTCAATAAAAACTAATAAAAGTCTTGGGATGTAATATACCTGATTTAACTGTGGTTGAAAAGAAGGAAGTTTGGATAATTAATGTAGCAATACGAGGAGAGAATACAAAGAATTGGAGAAAACCACAAAATACCAAGTTCTGGAAATCAAAGTTGAAAGATTATGGAGTGGTGGTCCCAGTGGTTATTGGTATTCTGTATACCATACAAAAAAGCCTTGGACTATAAAACCTGTGCATTGACAAAAATTTCCATCTGTCAATTACAAAAGGCCACACTCCTTGAATCTGCACAAATATTACTCAGATACATTATAATATCCTAGATTTTTGCCAAGAATTCAGTGTGAATCAAGGCCAACACCATAATAGTTGTTGCTGGGTATATAATAATTTCACGTTCTACAGCTCAATAGTTCTAGATAGACTATGGATAGTCCTCAACTTACAACCGTTCATTTAGTGACCATTTGAAATTATAACACCACTGAAAAAACTGATTTATGACTGGTTTTCATACTTACTATTGTTGCAGCATCCCCATTTGTAACCTTCCCAGCAAGCCAATGAATGGGAAACCAGATCTGCTTAATGACCATATGATCCACCTAACAACCATGGCAAAAAGGATTTCAAAATGGGAAAGAACTCTTAACTTTTGCCTTGCTTACCAATAGAAATTTTGGGTTCAATTGTGGTTGTAAATGAAGGATATATTTAATAGACTTAGTTAGACTTCTGTTAGTTACTAGAAAGTTAGTTGTCTTCTGTTAGTTACTATCTGAGGCACACAATAAAATTAAAATATTTTTGTCAGATTATGACAGGTTCATGTAGGTAACAATTTAATTTATTGAGCAGTGCAGTATGATGTTGAGCAATTATCCAATTAAAAAAAAAACTTTTGCAACTTGAAGAAAGGTATGTCTTCTGGGAAACTAACTCAAATCAAATGACCAAGCTTTGTTCTATGTTCTCCAGTTTTTCACTGGAGATACCAGTTTCTCATTTCCTCTGATGTCAATTGTTCACTATTAAATTCAATCCCATGTCCTTAGCTGATGCCCTGTTCAGCAATTCCACAAATAAAGGGCTTTGTCTGAAATAGATTTATAATTAATGAAACTTAAATAATCACTGCTAAGCTTCAACATTGTTATGTACTATTTTTTATTTTCATATGTTCAGAAAGACTATGCATTTGCATGATCACCTACATAACATACAATTTTTCAGACAACCAGAGGCAGTCCTTTTTTAAAAAAAAACCCTAAATAATTATTAACTAGGAGAGTTGCACACAATATTTTTAGAGGAAATTCAAACATTCACTTAACTATGGTGGTTAACTATATACTGTAGATACTACTAAATCAAATGCTATATAAGCTAACCTGTTTAGGAAAAAGTTAGCATTCGGATTAAAAACAAATCCTGTATATTTTTGGCATAATATGTGTGTTAATTAGCAAGCCAAATGGTAATGCCAGAAGCTTGTCTCTGAGAGAAGATCCTGTTGCTCCATTTATATTTCTTAGCTGCGAGGGAATCTGGGTGAAGAGGAAGGTAAACATTCTTACAAAGAGAGAGTCAGAGACAGAGACAGATATACAAAGGACTGTTATGTAACACTAAGGCCCCTGTTCAGATACAACAAGAAATAGACAGTTTCCAACTGCATAAATCTGGTACAGCAAACCCTTGAGAGGGCTGATCCCCAGATCTTTAGAAGCATGAGTTGGACTGTGCCTTTAAACTTATTTTCGTTCTTTATGCGTGAAGTGCCTTTCTTCATGCAAATGATGGGGAATTATTATTTCCTGCATTCTCCTGCATAGAATAACACTTCTTCCTCCTTGCTGAGCAAAACAACAACAAATGCTTCCTTCCTTTATGGAAAATACTAATCTGGGGACAGAACTATGCAGTGGGAGTTTGTCCTCTTTCACAACTCACCCATTTTTATAATTTTTCCTTCTGCAAGAAGATCAGGGATAAACTGGTGATCTATAACGTAACAAGACAAGCAGTACAAGTTTTGTTGTTTGCCTTAATCCAGAAACATACAAATGGTAGGCTACGATAGGTGGCACAGTTAGCTGACCTTGATAGAATTAAATGGGTTGGATGATTTAGTTCTTGGACAGGAGACCACCAGGATAGCAGCAAATCACTTAAGTACTTATTCATGTGAATTATTCCAGTGCCTCAGGTCAAACAGACTCTAGATGGTATTTTTGCTGGGAGAACAACATGTACATTTTGCACAATTATAGGGAATTAATGTCAATTACCGGGACTTCTTAAGAATAAAATCTACAATAGGAAAATTACACCCATTAACTGAATCTAATAAATGTTAATTTATTAATATATCTGTAACATTTGCATTCTATATACATTCTGTATACGAATAAAAACAATAATTCAGTAGCATTTTTTGTTTCCAGAGTATGTGCACATAAATTTTATAAACATTATCTTAGAAAATATCATCCTGGACAAAACTACCCAACTTTCTGGAATAGTAATAATAGGAAATTTTAAGTATCCAGGCATCTATATATAAACTAACTGGGCCAGAACTACATGGTTTCTCAGTCATTTTGTTGATAGTTTCATCTTTCAGAAGAATAAAAATATTGACTCTCTCAGAGCTGGTTCTAACCAATAAGAAAGCATGGGTTGATGAGATGAAAGCAATTACAGCTTTAGGAGGAAGTGATTATGTCATATTGGAGTTCAGAGAGCTACAAAAAAATAAACACCTGCATACACGTGCATTAGATTTGAAGAAAGCTATTTCAAGTCTTGGAGAAGCACTAATTAAGATTCTTTGGACAGAAATCCTGAGGCCAAAAGGAATGCAAGGGAATTTGGAATTTTTCAAATCAAGATACTGGGAGTATAGTCATACACCATTCCTGTCAGGAACAAAAGTGGAGACAACCTATAAAGTACCTTTTGAAAGAGTAGAAATGTTAGATCCTGCACTTTGTGAAGGGGGTGAATTTACTCAACGCAGGAGTGACTATCAGAAAATCTAGTCCACTCCCTTGTTAACTTCTCTCCTTAGAAGACTATGGAGCCCCTTTCTGCATCTATTAACTTAGCAATTGTTGAAAGAAAAATCCTTCTGGGTTCAGTTCCAAGTGGGGAACAAGACACTGGAAACATGCAGGCTATTTGGAAAGATGGTTTAATGGTGGACAGCAGGACCACATGGCTTGAAGCTCCAAAGTGAAAAAGATGGTCACATGCTTCAAGGTGAGAAGAGAAGGTCAAGAAAGGCTAATATGCTGAGAGTGCCTGGGTTTTATAATCTTTGTTGGGATTTGAATTGGAGCTTGTATTCTGATTGGTTGTCAGACTCCCATGAGGCCATGCAGGCGCAACTGTCCTGAGTTCCAGGCTTGGTTGAGCCTTGCTGGATGATGATGCACTGAGAAGGGCTTTTGACAATTGCTATAGCTTTACCTGGAGATCTTTGTCATGTAAAGTATTCTGGCCCAGGCCTTAATGNGGGGTGAGATTAACAGAGGTGGGGGTGAGCTTCTACTTCTGAGGTGAGT
>AZIM01001207.1:293782-308170 GCA_000516915.1 Ophiophagus hannah
AACATCTTTTTTATAGTGTGGTGACCAACAGTCTGAGGGACTCTGGCTCTAAGAGCCATATCTAACAACCCTGGGATGCATGAACTTGTGTGCAAGTTCAAGTATTTTGGGATGCCTTAGAATTCAAGTAGAGAGAAAAAGTATCTAACCCCAGAAATGGTGCAATCAACGGGAGGAAAATAGTTTTAAGCTACAACCTATCTGAAAATCAGGAGGGGTAAAAGGCCCCATATTCTGAATGGTTTGTTGGATCAAGGAGAATTTAAAAACCAGAAATGATTGACAATAGCCAAACCACCTAATTTTTTTCTACAAGTAGATGATCAGTAATGTTTTTCCATGGATTATGTGATAAATCAAGGATAATGTAATAAATTCACTTTCTCCATGCAACCACCATTAGTTTCTCTGTTCTATCCTCCTTAGTATATTTTTTTATTTTCCCCAACTTCTGATGTGTTAGGTACAACACATCTTTCTTATTATTATTTTGTCCTCTATAATATTTCCTATAGTTCTTTATATTAATTTTGTATCTACCATTTCCTTTTCCTATTTGATTTTTTTTCACCTTCAACTCAATGAGATTCCTACAGGATTTTTTTTTGCTTATTATATATATTTGTCTCAAATTACCCTGATGTCTTATCTGTCTGGACATCAGAATCTAATTTCACTATTAACAAGAATAATGTGGAAAAATGGAAACATACCGAGAAATCTAGCAGAACAAGAAAATGCTACAGGAAAGGCAGGCTTATGAAATTAAAACAGAATAAAGTACAAACATTCAAAATAAACCCTTTGCTCAGCAGAAGCAGAGTTTTAATGCAAAGGACAAACTCTTGACTAGACTCCAGATCAATCACACTGTTTTTATAATTAGAATGCATTTGTCATTATTACATCTTTTATTTAATCATCCTTAACTATATTTATACAGGACAGGAACTGGTCATATGTTACCTAGTCAACAAGTCCCTTCAGAACTTGTGTGTCTCTCAGGATTTAGAATTATAATATTGTCAGAGATGTAGATTCTCCTGAAAAATAATCACGATTTGATATAATCTAATCAGATAACCTGTCTCCAACCCATACCTTTTCCTAACTGCCATTAAATTTAACAATTCCCACCAATTAATAATCTCCATCAACTGTATACATTTATCCAATTTGGAATGGTTTATTGCTTTAACAGATATGAAAATAATCTTCTATTCATAAAGTTCTAGAAATATCCAAAACATTTTTAAATGGTCTGACTGCCAAACAGTGAAAGGATACGTGGAGTGCCTTCTGTCCTACACACCAAGTAGAGGCATGCTGCTATGACATGGGTCATCTTCCTCCCACGGGTTAAGTGCTTGCTCACTGCCATTTTGAAAAAGTTGAAGGCTGTATCAAGACAATGTTGATTTAGTTGCAGCTGGTTCCCTAAATGATGGATCTGGCGTTTTCCTTTAAGAAATAACAACAAAAATTATAAACCATTTGCAAAGCATTTTTATGATTAAGAAAAACTAATAGAACTATATGCTTAGCTTATTCTTAACTGTGAAGCAATATACTCCAAAGATTAGAAGTGTAATGTAAAAAATTACTAATTTATTATTTGATTTTTATCTCACACTTATTACTTTATAAGTAACTCAAAGTGGTGAACATACATAATATTCTTTCCTCTTCCTATTTCCTCCACAACAACCTGTGAGATGACTGAGGGATACATCACCAATCGCGCCTAAGGAAACACTAGAACTCACAGTCTCCTGATTTCTACACCAGCACCCTAATCACTGTGAGATTAAAAACAAGTCAAAGGTTTAGCAGCAACAGCATTTCATTTGAAAATAACTGAACAGGCTACAATATACTTCACAATCTCTAATAAAACATCCCATGTCCATTTGGATGCAAAGTAAGTATTTTGATATAATGCATTGGGAAAGCACATATTGGTATTGCAGAACACCAACCACAAATAGGACAAAACCACACCTGGGGCAATCTGTCCTTATAAAATGTGTGCTCTCTACAAGTTTTCCTTGTAGTTGTAGTGCTCTTTCCCTACTTTCATATTTTGGGGAGAGTTCATCTGCCAGATTATATAAAAAAATGTGTGGCTTCTAGAAAAAGATGAACAGCAAAAGCCAAAGCCAAAGCAAAAGCTCATATTTCTCCACCTTGGCAAAATGTACTCAAACTTCAAACTTCCAGAATAGTTTGTGGAATTGTGAGGTTTGAACTCCACACGTCTTCAAGCTGCCAAGGTTGAAAAACACTTCTTGGGTAATTCAGAAGATGATACAGCATGGCTGGTTGAAAGCACAGCACATTACTAGTAAACATTATAGCTCTGTAAAAATGGAGCTACAATAAAAGAAGGGGTTAAATTCTCAAAAGTCATCCAAATAACTGAATATTTCCTGAAAATTGCACTAAAATTTAAGATTAGGATGCCTATATTATGGAGCCTAGATATTTCTGGTCAATATTAGAACAAGGTTTAAGTGTCGTTCCATACAAAACTCCATTCCTAGTTTTCTATAACATAAAAACATAGAAAATCAACAGCAGAAAAAAAATCTAGTGATCCATCAGTCTGCCCTTTGAGTTTTTTTGTTTTAAGAAAACATCCTTAGTAACATATTGTGAAGCAGTATAGATCTGACCTCTTATTAAGGGAGGAGGCAAGTAAGATAACCGAGGCCTAGAAAAGTGGGCAGCATGAAAAAGAAACTGAAAATAACCCTGCTTTGATTTTGCTTCATAGAGATGGTATTACAAGATGGGGCAGAGAGAAACTGACAGATTCTCAAGATTCTATTATTCTGCCTTATAATAATATAGGGTATTCCTATAATATCTTGATCTTGCCTACCTCTAAGGACTGACATCTATTGATTAGTGGGGAGTGGGAGAGGCTTTCACTTGTTGCTAAACTATATCGAGTTTGAAATTCTGCTAACATATTACAAGTTATTCAAGGATGTTATCAGTTGATCCCACCTAACCTTCTGGCAAACTCTAGCTAAAAATGCATAAGGTGGAAGATCAGCAATGTTTTATTGTGTATTCTAATCAAACAGCTTGCTGAAATATTGGTGTATGCTGTCAAGAACACTATTCATGTAGCTTTATGCTGAGAAAATGGCTTATATCCTGAGAATTATAATTTGCTTCTGCTCAAATTAATTAATATCATGGGAAAAAATTCTTTGGTTCTTTATTTTAAGCATCATTTGATTGGTATTGGGTACATGCATACTGCATTTAATATCTTGCTTACCAAAACCTTGTTTTTAATCAATTGTTGCCTGTGAGCCTATGGATATAATTTTAATACATAATCAACGAAACAGCTTAGTCATTCCAATTCATATTCTAAACTACTGCCAACTACTGAGAAATAATTCATTTGCTTTCTTTGGTAATTAATTAGTTTCATTTAATTCAACCAAGCTTTAACTGAATCACCTGGAGATTCTCTGTATATTTGTCTGTATACTAATCCTTTTCTAACAGGTCTTAGGAAAACCAGACTCCATTGGTGCCATTTTCCAAATAAGACCAACACCAATAAGAAATGGCAATTCCCTATTCCCAAATGATAATTCTGGCATTATTTTTGAATTAAGTTAGGCATTGCTCACACATGTGCCAAAGTTGCAGTAGGCTCTAAAATAAACAACAAATCAACTATTCTGAACTGTGTCAATCTGTAATTTAAATAGTCTGAGTTAATAAACAATAACATGGTTAATTTCTTTATAATATAACATACAGCAGTATAACCACAATTTTTCTCATTCATATATCTTAAAATCAAAAGAATAATCTGTTTCGTATCTTAAGAAATTGTTCCTGCTGGCCACAGAGCAGCTGTTTCTCTTAGGACTGTTAACATTTCCAAATTGCTAGATGAAAACCTATTCCAAGTATGAAACAATATGAAACTAGCACAGAAACTGTAATGTGATCATATAGATATATATATTCTTGCATACAGCTGTGTTACGAGGCTGTACTGAGCTGGAGCTTCCCACACAAAACTAATACATGAACTTACAAAGAAAATACACATGCTATGATTGCTATGTTACAGTCCACATATTAACTGCTTACTAATTCCTGTGCCGAAATATTTTCTCTCCACCTATTTTGTAATGCTTGGGGGAAAAAATATTTTCCTTACATGGGAAATACTGTAATTTAACACTTGACTATAATGAAATGCCATTCCATTCAGCTCTGCAAGCAAAGCAATGTAGTTTTCTTGCAGTTTTATGTTTTTTTAACTCCTTGCAAACTACATTAAATAATTAGTTCAGCTAGTAGCAGATGTATTTTTATATACATACATGTGATACAAGGAATACATATCTAAATCTCATGGTATCTAGTGAAATACAATTATCAATAAATATATTCTACTATCAAAGTATAATGATTTGTTTATATTAGAGTATGACATGTTCCAAAAGACTGAGATTTTGAAAACATTTAGCATTTAACGTAAGAGTCCTGCTACATTAGAATAGATATTTTTTTAACTGATGTTTGTTGGCATAAGTAGCAAGAAACTCAGGAATTCTGCCTTCCATACTTTCCCTGTTTATTTCTTCCTCCTCCAGCTCCTGTTCAACATTTATATGAAGCCACTGGGTGAGATCATCCACCACCATAGACTGAAGTATCACCAATATGCTGATGATACTCAGCTGTATATTTCAATCCATGGTGAGTTAAGGGATGCCATTATACTGAAATTGAATGAAAGGTAATTACAACTGGTTCTCAGTTGCAGCCATCACAGTGTCTCTGTGATCATGTGGTCACAATTCAGAAGCTTGGCAACCCGCTCACAAAAACAATGTAGAGCTTTCTGTAGTGAGGTGATTGCCATTTGCAATGTTCACTGCCAGTTTCCGACAAGTAAAGTCAATGGGGAAGCTGGTAGGAGATTGCAAATGGTGGTCATGTGTCCACAGGATGCTGTGACTGTGTGGAATTTGTCTTATGATGGAGTTGAAGATGGTAGTGAAAACTATCATCTTCTAAACTACCTTTCTGTTGTCAGAAAATGTTTACACCTGTCACCTAAACACAAGTCATTATCACTTCTGGCATGTTACTAGTTACTTTACTAGATTTAATAACCTATTGCTAACTATAATTCGAGTAACTGAAAAATATTGTGCATCCTGTGTTCAGATACATGCCAAATCAGACATGCTTAATTTGGAAGCCACACTTCTAGGGCTACTTATGAAAGGAATTTGAGGTCATATACTGCACACCAATACAGTAGATTTGCATTTTAATCATTTTATTAATTCTGACCTGTAATTGTTATAGAATAAGCAAATTATGAAGCTGCCTTCTTTTGATTCACCACCCTTACAATTTGATTAACCACAAATAACAATTTGAAGCTGACGTGGAAACTTCTCCTCTCCTTATGATGGTGCTAAATAGCAATAACACTTAGACTTATATACTGCTTTACAGTGCTTTACAGCCCTCTCTAAATAAATTAATCCTCCTTTTTTATTTTTGTTATTTCACACATTTCTACCCTGCCACAATTACACTCTTGGTGACTTTTATATAATATAAAATTCAATAAATATAACCATGGGTACAATCTTCTCTAAAAACTATAATATAGGAATATAAACAAAACAGAAGTTAAAATGGCAGGATAAATGATAACTGCATGGAATAGCTGTCTGATATCTCTGGCTTTATAGATATCAAAACATTAATAAGGAGGGAGCTAACCTAATCTACTATTTATAAGGAATTTACAAGCCGAAAGAAAGTTTTTGGTTGTATGCTTTATTGCTCATAGATTACTCTTTACAAAGCTCCAAGACGTCTAAAAAAACAATACAATCAAAATTCCTAATGATCTTCTTCCCTGATGTCTTCAGTTTCTCTCTGTCTGAAATCTGGGCTAGTCTCCATAGAGCCAGGCACGAAACTGCTAAGATAACTCTGGCTAAAATTGGCTTTCCATGCAGAATCCCTATCCCACTGAGTATATCTTCCTGGAGAAAGAGATGTATATTTGAGACTTAGACACTGTGGTTCCTCTGCTGAACTTTTGATCCCACTTGGTATAAAAAAATGCCAATGCAGAGATCAAGCAAATTCAGAAAAAATGGAGTATTTAATCTTCCAACATAGTAATAGTGGTATTTATAAAGCATTTATGCCAGCTAAGTATTTCACTAATACTGTTTATGCCACATGAGACAGCCTTCACATTAGCAGGGTTCAATGATTTACCACCATCTATGCTGAAGTGAAATAAATAACTCTTAGTTTAACATCACCTTTGATCTTGCCTAACTAGGGAGTCAATTATATACATTTTATTCCACAGACCATTCTATCAGACCAAGAGCATTGATTTATTAATACATTTCCTTATCTAACTACCCAGGTAGGTCAGATAATCCCCAAAAATCTGCAGAAAGGTGGCCATGTTTTGCTCTATTGTCCCTTTTATTCAGAAGCTCCAGTACAGTGTGGTGCTCTGCATATTATGCGTCATAATGAAGCAGTATCTCTTAATCCAGTGTTGCCTAAGATTTTTTTAATATTCCTTGTGCATCCCTATTTTATTTACACACACACACACATACACACACACACACACACACACACCACTTAATATTTACCTGTATGCAATGTGTTCTAATCTTGTTCATAAATAATCTTTTGGTCCAGACTCTAGAAGACATATTTGGAATTTTAGGAACTCATTCTGGTATTCTTGCAGAATATGGCTGATATATGAGGAAACAATTACTAAGCACTTCTTTATCAGAATGCTATTCCTCTTTCCTCTTACCCCTTCCTCAGATGCTCTCTACTATTTTGTTTGTCTTTTTTCTAACCAGTTGGGCATATTGCCAAATAAAGCATTGGGTTTAGCTATCCACTGATTTTATTATCTAATAAATTGTACAGGCCCATTGGAGGTTCAAGAGGACATTTAGGAAAAGGGATTATAGTGAAGGAGGTAATCCTAACCCTAACCAAGAATGTTATTTCCAGGCATACTATCCTAAACTGTTATGCTTAGGGCTCCAACAAATATTATTAAAGCCTGGAAATATGGAATATAATAGCTAAAATTATATTATAATTATAATATTATAATTATAAAATTATGGGGCTGCCCTTAAAGAGCATCCGGAAGATCCAGTTGGTGCAAAATGCAGCGGCCCGCATGGTTTTATGCAGATCCCGGTGTGCACATGTGTCACCTCTCCTGCAGGAGCTGCATTGGTTACCAAGTTGCTTCCTGGTGCAATTCAAGGTGCTGGTTGTCACCTTTAAAGCCCTTCATGGCTTGGGTCCAGGTTATCTGAGGAAACATCTCTTGCCAGTGACATCTACCCGACACATTAGAGCAAGGAGGCAGAGAATGTTGCGGGTTCCACCCCTGAAGGAGATACACCTGGTGGGACTCAGAAGAAGGGCCTTCTCCGTGGTGGCTCCATCTCTCTGGAACATCATTCCCCCAGAGATTAGAATGGCCCCCTCATTAATACTATTCCAAAAGGCACTGAAGACCTGGTTTTGCCAGTGGGCCTGGGGAACCCAGAGAGGGATGGAACCCATCAAATGGCTAGTGTGATCCGCTGTCGTCAGGGTGGGGGGTAGGAGTTGGTTTTTGTTTTTTTGTTTTGTGTTTTTTTCCCCCAAATTTTGTTCTATTGTACTTTACTAATTTATTTGATTCTTTTTGTTAATTTTTATTTTTTTAATTTTTAGTTTTAAATATGATTTTACATTGTGTAAGCCGCCTCGTGTCGCCATGGGTGAATACGCGGCAATATAAATCAAATAAATAAATAAATAAAAATCAACTAAACCTAAACATTCTAAAATCAAATGTACAACATGTTTCATAATTTAAAATTGCTTCTTTATTTAAAAGAACCATAGAACTGAACAGAATTTACAACCAAGTATACATATACAAAAAAAGGGATTGATCTATACTTCCCTATATTTTTTTGTCATGTTTAATATTTTAATTGATACTGCATGTATCTAAGAATAGTACAAGATCTCTTCTGCCCCACAACAATCCTGTGAGATAAGCTGGACTAAAGGATAGTGACTGGCCCAAAGTCACCACTCAGGTTCCTTGGCGAGGCTGCATTAGAACCTCTTACCAGTCCAACATTTTAACTAACTATAGGACACTACACCAGCTCTCTCACTGATCACTTAGGGTTGTAGGGAGTTAAATCCTCATTCCTTTCAGACAGAGATTCAATTTAAATTAATTTTGAATTGATCAATTCAGCTACAGTTTTTTGTTCTCATGTAAATGGAGATAGCCCTTTAAAGGAACAGGGCTGTATACCCTCTCTGGTTTTCTTCCATAAATAAATCTAAAAGAATGCAGACTATGTAGCAATATATCGTCATCTAGAAATTTTCCTTTTTTTATTTTCAATACACTAGATAGATTTCAGGTCTATCTATCCCATCTGTTCCAAACAGCCAATAAACAAGACAAAACCGCAAATCTTTCCACTTGTATGGAACGAAGCCAAAGATAAACAACACAAAACTCTCTCCACTCACCAAATGGGGAGGTCATAAGCACTGTGCCTTTTACTTTCTCACATATTCACACACCTGGTAGAACAAGACAATTCTAGCCAAAATTTCAAGAAATGAACTCTTCTAGGCAAGTGCCAACAACATATATTGTTTCCTTTGTATACTTCCGTTACAAAAGGAAAATGTGCACCAGCACAAACTTCTTTTATATGGACTCTATGAAGCCTGACATAATATAGCCACAGTTAAGCCCAGTTTTTTGTAAAGCAACAATGTCAGGTGTATCATGGACCACTACTCCCATTATCCTACCAGCCAGGCTCATCAAAGATTATGGGACTTGTATTCCATTGTAAAGATAGTTCTTGAAATATGACTGTAATGGATATTGCCATTACAGTTGCATGTTGTGATGGTCGTTGGTGAAGTATCTCACCTAATGACTCCCCCTGTTCCTGTTTTACCCAATGAATCATTAAACAAATGCCCGGGTCTTTAAGTGGAGCATAGGATGCCTCAGGGGTTGGGGGCCCTTTGAGGCCTAGCACACGCACAGGCCTACCTCTTGGCCCTCCCAAGGCCTTCTCCCACACACCGCAAGACATCCTGTGCTCCGCTTCCTGCCTCTTGAGCCCCCACAGTACTTTTCCCATTCCCATCTGGTCTCAGGCTTTAGGCCTGATTCCCACCCGGCCAGGCCGAACATCCTCCTCCTCACCTAGTTTTAGAAGAGCCCCAAGGCCTTCCAGAACACTGGAATGAATTGCTTCTTTCTGCAGCTGCATTGCATGGTTCCAAAAACAGCCAGCATTTCATCCCGCCCACAAAATGGTGGCTGAGTTCAGGTTGCCGTGGTGTGGCCTAGGGACAAACCACTTCATTTTGGTGCCTTAATGAGGTCTACACAGCACTGCAGTATCCAGTAGCTTCTGCAGCCCTGTACAGATATTGTTAAGGCAGCCAAACGAAGCAGTTTGTCTGGAGGCTGCCATTTCGTCCCCAGCCACAAGCAAACGTAACAAAATGGCGACCATGTCCAGGCCACTTCCATGTGGCCCACGAACACCTGGCCTGCCCTCCTTCCCTAACAGGAGAACCAGAGAGATTCAAAAGGTAAGTACAATGGGTGATGGGCATCCTCTCATTAAGTGATATGGGGTCAATGTTCATTAGTGGTCAGCGGTGATCTGTGATCAGCAGTCAATGTTCATTAAGTGATCTGTCTTATCTCAAGGGCTACCTCTATCTGGATAATGCCAAGTTAAGGAAAATAACTATCAGGCAACATGGCTTCCAGAACCTCTATAGGTCCCACCTCAGAAATAAAAAATAATAGGTGATTTTTCTGTACAGGGGAGTTTCCTATATTCCTATTTCCAGCCAGAACTTTAAAGTAAAGTACATCTGTCCAATGCAGGAAGAAACAAAAATGTGGTGAAGTCAATGGGGGTTAATAGTTCTAGTTCTCACATTCAGGACACATCTGCCATCTAAACTTGCAACCTCAAAAACTTTGCTTCAGTTCATATTTACAGGAAAGGTACAACAATTGTGGAAAGAAGTTTTTAAAAGCTCAAATATCTCCAAGTAAAGATAGGAAAAAGTTCAAAAAGAAATGGGAAAAGATAGCTTTCTGAATCTCCCTCAAGGATGACGTTTCCTAATTCTCCATTTTTCTATCATTAAGTCACCACTTTGAAACATTTTTATTCTCACAAGCTCCTTCATGAAATGAACTGTAACAAGTAATATTTTTACATACTGATAAAGGGACTGGTTTATCAGGCTTTGCTGTGCCATTAGACTAGTTATTATTATCTTGAAATGATAGACTGTCTGGAATCAATGGAACCTAAAAGTAATCACAACTAAATATTGTTATAACTGTTATTATTTTATTAGTTGAATTTATATAGCTGTCCATCTCATAAAATGTGATTTTGGGAGATGCACAGCAATCAAATAAAAAATATAAAAATAGACAATTTAAAAAATATAAAATCCAGTTTAAAATAAAAATTATTTTTTTAAAAAACGTACCAACCCCTGGCAAATGGAGAATAAGAATCGGCACTTAGGAAAGGAGAAATTTGTGTTTTATTTTTTTTAATAATTCTGCGATATATTCTAATAACTATCAAAAGAATGTGTATAAATATAAGTTGTACTTGTTTGTGAGGGAGAAAATATTAAGTTTCAAATTACTTTCCCACAACTACCTCAGTTGTTGCTGCTAAGTGTTGAGTCTGCCTGTCAATAAGACCATGTTCATCTATGACTTGGGGACAGATGAACAAGAGGATCTGCTATAGATGTTATGTTTCCAAGATCTGGCTTAGCAATGTTGTAGATATTAAACACTTGTGTCTTCCTAGGTTTCCATCAAAGAGGGAAAGGGGTCACTGCAATTATCTTTAGCAACAGCTTAGCTCTGACCAAGGTCCTCATTCTGGAACTTGCAGCGTCACCATACTAGTATTCAAGTTCCCTCCGTTATTACTGCTGCAGAATTTCAATTGCACCTTGCAATCTGTCAGTCTGGTTAAGGATTTCATAGCCACCTTGACAACTATAGACCCATTCCAGCCAGTTTCAGGACTGATTTTCATAAGCTGAGGCCTATTTGACCTAGTTTTTCTTTGGAGCAATTGCTATGTAATATGAAGATGGTGGACATTAATGAATGAAGATGGTGGACATTAATGAGTCCTTTTCTATGGTCAGAACATTTCCTAGTTCAAGTGACCCTGGTTACCACCCAAAATTTCTCCAGGATAGCAAAAGCTATTTTCCCTCGGGTACCTGATAAATCCAGAAAGGTTCCAGAGGATGCTTAGGGATTTTCCCAGCAATCTGGCAGATAATTCTGTCAAGTGTTAAGGTCAGTCAAGCATTTAATAAGATTGCCCTCAATAGTCTTTTTGTGAATTCAAAGGCACTTTGGCTTACTGAAGAACTTCAGGAAATAGAGAAAAACAATGCCTGAAACCAGAATCTGAGTGTAAGAGCTCATGCCTGAGGCTATACCATGCAGTTAAAGACAGTGAAACACTTGCAATTCTCCACCCTTACAACAACAGGGTATTGTCCAAAAACATCTTTATTTAAAACTATGCAAAATTTTCTTGACATGTTAACAGAAGCAGCTATCATCTAGCCACCATGATGTTTTTGTACAACACTTTACCGATAAACCTGCCTAAGATAAAGTCTGAAATAGCCTTATACTCTCATCTGGGATTATTTTCAGTTTATAGACTCTGATGAAATGGTTAGGAAGATTTAGATCCATCCTGGTTCCTTTGATGGCCTGGGGACATATGAAAAAAATAAGCTTGGTAAATAATCCATGGCTCTTTTTTAGAAGGGGGGTATTGTAACTAATGTCATTAAGAACATGTTGGTGTACCCTCTTTTTGAAAAATCAGTAAGATACTGCATAAGATTTCTATGAGAGATCATAAAACTGTAGATGGCAAATGTGTGCCATTGCACAACCCATTCAAAGATGCTGCTCTTGCAACATGGTAGTAATAACATTATGCAAATATTACAGAAAGTAGATCCACTCTGCAATATTTTAGTCATATGCAAGCTTCTAAAATGTAACTGATTTCCAGCACTTGAATATTAGGCAATCAAAGCAATGAATACTTACATAATGAAGCAAATTCCAAATATATTATAAATTTAGTATCTTTGTTTTCATACCATTACCCTGAAGAATTACATGCACATTTTTAGGAATATACCAGATACTCAGCTATTTAGTTTTGTAAATATGCTTATGAAAGGCATTACTGTATACCTTACTAAAGTGTTTCAGGCAGACAAGGGCTGGATGGAGAAGTCTCAATATAAAGGAGAAAGTACCAATATTTTCACTCCCCTACGCTGAATCTGCAATTAATTCCTATCAGGCTTAGATAGAAAGCCAATTTGGTGTAGTGGTGAAGGCATCAAACTAGAAACCAGGAGATCAAGAGTTCTAAGTCTCGCTTTAGGCAGATAACCAGTCACTTTCTCACAGCCCTAGGAAGCAGGAAATGGCAAACCACTTCTGAAAAACTTTGCCAAGAAAACTGCAGGGACTTGTCCAGGCAGATCTGAGAATCGAACACAATTGAACAAAAGAAAAAAAAAGTACTTAAGTACAGTCTGATTTATAAAAATCTGTCACTATATAATTCATTATTTCAAAATAAATGTTTAAACATGCCATGACACTTAATCTTGAACTCCTTAGTTCCCATCTGGTAACAACCCACAGTGAAATCAGTATACGGCCATAAATGCTATGGGTTCATGTGCATATTCTTCCATTTTGGTTTTTTTGTGGCTCTCTTGTTTCACTTCTATCAGATTGAGATTAAATTTTACAAGATCTTTTTCCACAAATTTCATCCAAGATCTTTTTTTTTAAGCTGATCACTTTTCAAATGGGGCATGACTGGGCCAGCAATATGAAAGTTGGTTTGAGGCCAAGCAACGTGTGTATCCAAACCACCATATTTGGTGTTAGATTAGCTATCATACATTGGTCGCAGCACCATTCTTTTAACTGTTTCATTTTTTATTTTGCCATAGATTAAATCCTCTAATATTGCAATGGGCAGAAGGAGCTGGAACCAAGACAACAATCAGATAAAAGAAATCAGAGTCTGAAACAGAGTTATAAATTGAATAAGCATCTCAAGCAAGACTTAGTTGTCACAAAAATAAAGGAAGGGAGGGGAAAGCACATTCAGACTTGCAAGTTACTGTTATTGTAATTTTATAATAAAACTAGTATTAGCATGCTTGACTTTGGTTTCCTAGTCTCTTCTACATTAAATGGCTGACACATATTCAGCACAAGCACCATATTTGAAAAACACTGAATTTTGCTATCATCCTGGACAAAATCCAAAATTTTGCACCATATTTCAGCAGCATGGGTTGTATAATGATCAACAGAACAATGTATCTGAGTAGGAATGCCTATGTTACTTTTTTGCTAGAGGCATCATGTTAGTGCTCCAAACAATGGGATCGCCTGGCAAATTCCACTGTTGGTATCACCTGTAACAGTTAATTTCTATTCTTGGACAAATGAATCCAAGTATTTAAATTGCTCAATTTGCTCTAGTAGAATTAACATTTAAGTAACCAGGATTCTGCTCTGTCATAATTTGCATGGCTAGTGGTCAGGAATGATAATTGTAGATCACAATAGGTTGCTTATCCTATAATTTAGATTTATTCAAGAAACTATAGCTCAGCAACAGGCACGTGCAGAGTTAATATTTTATACATGAAATTTAAGATCACATAAAACACAGAGTTTCCTCAAGGGTATTTTATACTGCTGTTAACTGATTTTAAATACAGTTTCAACCAAACCTCATTTACCACTAAATTTGACAATACAGAGGCTACACATCTAATTCTCCACAGGGAAAAAAGCTCTTATGTTAATGGGCTTTAAAAAACTGCTTTATGATTTCTAGCACTGATTTCATGCATAATACAAGAAACAAGCATCAATCATGATCAGTTCACATGTACGAAATAAACAGTAAAATTAGGATTTCTATGATGATACAGGTAATTCCCGACTTATTTATTTATTTATTATTGGGTCTTATATGCCGCCCTATTTCCCGAAGGACTCAGGGCGGCTCACAAACAATAAAAACAAATAATACAAAATTCACAAAAAAATATTAAATAAACATCCCAATAACCAATTTAAAACTAAGAACGGGCCAATAACCCCCGCCCCAATCAGTCCAGGTCGGCTAGTTGGAA
>AZIM01001207.1:318308-329765 GCA_000516915.1 Ophiophagus hannah
AACCTGCTGAATACCACCTCTGGTCAGGATTGGTTATTTCCCTCACTGTTATTCCGGAGAATTTTATAATCTTCTATAGAACCTATAAGAGTATGCACAGGATTAAAAAAGATATTTTGCAAAGCACATTAGAGGAAGCAAAGTACCCCTTCTTGAAGTATTAAAGCAGCCACATTCTTTCAATGCTAGTGTGGTTGCTTTGAAGGGTTCTAGGTCATCTATATGTATGTGAATATGCAAATACGTTTTACTAATTTCTAGGCAATTTGCAATTACTCTTGCAAGCTGTCAATCCAGGCTTTCATCAGCATAGAAAACAATCCTCCTGAAACTCTCAGGCAATTCAGAATGGGGTTTCCATTTTATAATACTGCAAGTTTCTCTTTTTCTTGTGTTCTACAGCAGTATTTTTCAACCTTGGCAACTTTAAGATGGGTGGACTTTTCAATCCTGTCCGGGAATTCTGGGAGTTGAAATCCACATATCTTAAAGTTGTCAAGATAGAAGAACACTGTGCTAATGCAAAGTAGATGTGTTATACATCTTATTTCTTTTATCAGTTGCCCATTGAAAAGATAAAATGTGTTCCACTGCTATGAACATCTGGCCTCAGCTGACATCCAGCACTTTGGGGCTCTTATCAAATCTATAACATTCAATAGACTGAAAATTGTTCTGTTTTTGACTGCTTTTAATGACCAAAGATAAGTTTATTCATTTTTGGTCAAGCATCTAAACAAACTCCAATGCTAAGCAATGTTTTGTTTTGTTTTTTTATGATAATATTAATAAGACTTTCATTTGATTTGTTTCATTATGGTTTTTGTCTAGTTCATTTATATTTGTTTATCACACTGAATGGACACTGACAGCAACAGAAATTGTAAATAAAGTTTCACATTTCTGTCACTTTACAATCAAATAAATTTCCTTTTTGAGAATAAGCCAAGGAAAATGAATATGTCAAAGGAACTATGGTAAACATTTAAAGGGAAAAAAGCAAGAAAGTACATAGGTCTAGCACTATATAAAACACTATAATATCTCATGTTTTTCCTATTTTTAATATAGCCTGCTAAGATTGCAGAGAAATAGCATTAGTGCAACAAAAGCAACACTTTTCCGACACTATAAAGATTAATATATTCATTGATTGTCTACAAAATAAAATAATCAGTCTTTAGTTCATATGACTATCAGAATGCACATTTAACCAACTGTAAAGTAACCGTAGATTTCAGTAGCTACACTGGGAAGCAATGAAAAATCAAAAGTACACTGATCTTCCTCATCATCAATTGGCAGGCTTAAATCCAGGAAACTCTCTCTGGCACTCGCTCAACTGCTGTCTAACAACTTTTGACATCAACTCACAGAGGAAAGCCAAATGGGCTGCTGAATGCCCAGATACAGGCAGTTACGTAGATGACCCTACATAAAAGATGCCACGTTTTGACCTTCCTTGCCAGCATTGGTCAACTCTGAACAGGATCTGTACCATGGTGTCTTCCAGGACTCCTTGTTTAACTGGGGTCTTGTCTCTACCCCTCATTGTGACTGTGGTGCTCCTCGACAAAATATCCATCACATTGTGTCCGAATGTCCATCAAAAACTTACACCGGCCCAATGTCTGATTTTTTCAACAGACCACCCTGTCCTTGAATGGCTGGACATTAACATTTGAACTACTATAAGTCCATCTATTTGCCATACACTAAATAAATAAAATCAAAATATGGCACAATGCAATAGCCTTGGCAATTTACATAAACTGTAAATATGCTTTTTTCAGTCTCAAATACTTAGCCTACTGTTATAAAACTGTAATAGTCTGAAATTCTAATTACTGACCAGTAAAATGCACTACATGACCAATTTCATCCTTACTGGGGACTCTTCAAGTGTACTCTCCATGCTAGTTGTTCCATGTTCAACCCTTCAACAGGATTTGGATCCATAGGCCTTGCACTTGTTGACTCAGCAGTTCATTTAACACATCTTGCTCTGGTTGTCAGTAGCTTGCAGGAAGGTTGGTCTTACAAATGTTGGTGTGAGGGCTTATTTAAGAAGTTATACTGTTCTTGCATATCTTCTATTCAACATATTTTCAGTTCATGTCACATAATTTCTCAGGGACCTGAACACACAACACATACATAACACCCTTCTTCCGGTCCCAAGAAGCCCCATTAAAAGGCAGGTGCTCAAATTCTTGATCTAATAAAATCAACTTTACAGTATAAAAGGGGATCAATGCAGGCCTAATTCAGAAGTCAGCATCACAATCACCAAAGTATCTTCTGCAGGATTTTAAGTAAGCCTTTATTGTTGTCATGAAGGTTATTAGGAGATTACTCCTGAGGCATGATACAATACTGACACCTGGAGGAAACCATAAGAGGCACAGTAAGAGCTGTAAATATTGGTTATGGATTTTCACTAGCAAAATTCTTATAAACGTGCTCCTCCATTTCAAAGCAAGCAACATTATGCAGACCTTGGAAAGGAGTTTGAAGTAATATAAATAATAAAAACAGGTACACAAAATACACTAAAACTACAGGAGAAAAAGAAATAGAACTAAATCTAGTTTTTATAATACCTTTCTCTCCATGACCAACAAACTTGTTTTGTAGTGAATTGACTTTTGTATTCATTCATCACTTAATCATGCCTAATCTGAATTTGTTTTAACCATATATTTTAAGTATTCCATTCCCAGTTCATTTTCTCCTGGAACACTTAATTCTCACTTCCATATAACTTATTTATTTATTTATAAATAAATTTATATGGCTACCCGTTCTAATAAGAATTTCCACATGATAAAGTGAGTAGAAACAAACTTGTACAAAAAAACATTTTTATGTCCTTTGACAAATACTCATCCCTTCCAACTGATGCATTCTTATCTCTATATTTCTATCAAAGTATTTTCATGCATTTTGCTATCTTTAGTAAAATTTTACTAAAATGTTGTCTATTTACAATATTCCAAGTTTTTGCCATTAACATATCACTTGCTAATATTCAGTCCATTTTCCTAATCAGGCACAACTATTTTTGTCATTAAATTAATTTTCAGATCCTCACCTACCCTCTTTGCATTATATAATATGTTTAATATTTGCTACAAATCATTTGGGTTCTTAGCAAATAATAAGGAATGCTATGGTACAACAGCACTTGCACATTTATATTCCCAATCAACACACATCTAATGTTATTACATGGTTTTCTTATACATTTGTCCATCAACAGTAAACAGGCAAAGAAAAATCAACTTATTTATCTTGATCTTAGATCAATGTTGAAAAATTATGTGAGCACACCATTTATTCTCTCATTTGCTTTACTTTCATCATATGCCATTCATGCATTCAATAACCAAAATTCTATTTCCATAATTCGTGCAAAGTCCCATTGTTCAAATTTATTCACTTCATCATTCACTTTTTCTAAATCAACAATCATACAATTAATTTTCTGCTTCACCTCCATATATTTCTCAATTACCTATTACCTATAAGTGCAAACAAAAAACCTATCCAGTAATGTGCTCAATGTTGTTTCTAACATACACCTAGCCATACTGGTTTTTTTTAATAAGTATTATAAAAAAATAACACTGTTTTTATGAAATCCTAGGCTAGTGTAGCCATAATTCCTCAAAAATAGTCAGATTCCAGAAATTAAGCAGAAAATTAATTATCAATAACATCTTATACATTTCTTATATATTTGTCTTAAACATTTTATTTGTTTGTTAAATTTATATGCTGCTTAACTCACACAACTCTGAACAGTTTACATTCAACATCATAAAACAACAAAAATAACAAATTACATTAAAAACATTAAAAACATCAAGTATTAACAATTAAAACATTAAAAGTTAACAAAAACTGGATTAAAAAGGGACTAATACATTAACAAATCTATTTATGTGTGTTAAAATATTATTTCAGAAACATCAATGACTCACAAGACCAAATCATATCAACCAATTGACCCAAGTTTTTTACATTGCCAGCAACAAAAATCTGATATTCATCCTTTCCAATTCACTTTGAGGCCGGGTGTGTGTGTGTTTCTAGTAGGTTCATAATCTTAAATCCAATGTAACTGATTTAACATTTTTGTGACGTGCATCTTTGTTGTATCCAGGCATACTTAGCAAATTACTTCACCTGGAGATGATTTATCATTACAAGCAACCACTTCTATATTAAACTAGCCCATAATAGGCCAATTCACCCTAATAAATATTAATTAGAGCCATAGTGGCACAGTGGTTAGAATGCAGTATTGCAGGCTAATTTACTGTAAATGACTGCCAAGAATTCAATCCTGATCGGCTCAAGATTGACTCAGCTTTCCAAGGTCGATAAAATGAGGACTCAGAATGTTAGGGGCAATATGTAAACTGCTTAGAGCAAGGGTGTCAAACTCAAGGCCCGGTGCTTAGATCTGGCCCACGAGGCCGCTCTGAAAACAGCAAAGGACAGCCTGCGGTGCCTCTGCCAGAGAAAACGGAGCTCAGGAGGACTGCATTCAGTCCTCGTGAGCTCTGTTTTCGCTGGCAGAGGGTTACAGGAGGCCATTGCACCTGGAAACGGAGCTCGGGAGCCCGTTTTCATTGGCAGAGCCCTCGGGCCACACAAGTGCTCCCAACACGTGATGTCGAACTAGCCATGCCCACCCTGGCCATACCCGGCTCCCCGAGGTCAAACACAACCCTGATGCGGCCCTCAATGAAATCAAGTTTGACGCCCCTAGCTTAAAGAGTGCCGTAAAGCACTATGAAACGGTATATAAGTCTAAGTGCTCGTGCTATTGTTATTTTGTCATTTATAAAACATGAAATCTTGCTATCCTGTTAAATGATTTTCCATTTTGAATTTTATCAGAAACCTTTTCACACAGGAACTTAATAAGACCAATTTTACTAATTTTTCAAGTGAAAGTTTACATATTTTTCATTATTTTTCATTTGATTAGTGAGAAATAATCAACCTTACTGCCAAAATATTTACTTGCTTCATAGCTTTTTTTATTGATTCCATCAAATATATGTAACAAGCCTACAGGGGGAGTAAGTTCAATTCTTGCTCTCTTTTTATTAATGTTGAGATTGTATCATATTCCCAATGGATAAAAAGGAGAATCCCTTTTTGATTACAATATCTCCAGCAATTCCTGGTTACATATTGTATGTAAAATTCTTACAGGAAATACATCACTGGTATTCCTGCACTGAAGCAGGTAAAAAAAATTCTCCAGATCTCCATAAATTTGTTGTACTGATCTATCAAACTCCTTCTAACTACTTACATAAATCTGACTCCCAAACATATTTCAAGCGCAGTATTTTATGTCTATCTATGTTTACTTCCAATGAATGGGTAAATTTTCATGCTACATCTTTGGATTATACAATCATTCATTCTCAAAATTAGGCAGTGGCTGGTTAACCCCATTTTTTGTTAACTTTGTACAGGAGCACAATTACAGCATTCTTCCAATTATCAGGCACAGATGCATTTTTTGCATAATTTATTCAATGTTGATGCCTCCCAACTCCAATCATCTCTGAGTAACTCACAATAATAAAAAGCAACATAGAAACAACAAATTACAATATAGCACACAGGAGCAAATTACAAAAAGATAATTAAAGAATTCACACCAAAATCAAACCAGAAATATACTTGAATATTTCTCCAGGTATGCCATCAACACATATACTTGCATTTTTCAACATTCCCACCGCATTTATTACTTCATCAGTCTTTTCTTGTGCACATGCATTTATAGCATTGATTTCAATTTTACTCTTCAACATATCTCTGCTGGTTCCCCTAATTCAGAACAAATTTTATCTCCACCACAATCTCTCTGCATTTTCTGTCACTTTTAAATACATTCCTCATTCTCTTTAGCTATTTTTTGCCATTTTTTCTCTATATACAAGTATTTTTCCACCAATCCTTCTCTTAGAACCTTTTCACAATCTACAACCTCTTTTGCTTTGACCTCTTAACCAATGTACAATAATATTGCTATTAATATATGATATAAGCAATTTATGTCACTTTTAAAGCTAACTTTCTAAAACTGCAAAGGAAGTAATTTAAATTCTGAATAAAAATGCATAATCAAAAATATAATCACAGTCATTTTTCTGTTTCATCAGAAATATCAATCTGCCAGATTAAGCCACTGTAGTATGTCAGATGTGGTTTGTCAAGTTTTCTTAGAAACGAATATTTAGGGCAGAGATGCTATAAAGACAAATGTTTAAAACCTGGTCCTAAATTAGGAGTGATACTCATATGCAGCCCTTCCCCAAACCCAAGAAATGGCATATTTTTTAAAAAAAATTATTAAGCAAAATTAAAGATAGGATTGAAAATAAGTTTGCCTCTTGGAAGCAAACAATTCCTAGCCCCACTATTCATGTTTGTTCAACGCTTGAAAAACCACTATTTGTAGATATTTTAGTGGAGACTAAAGTGGTTTTCCTCCCATATGCCTCCAGTTCCCATGCCCATTCTTAATATTGCTCAAAATAAGTAAAAAAAAATCACCCTTATCCCTTTCAGTAACATCCTCTTATTATTCTTATTATTCCCACATTCCAATGCCTTTAAGAATGTCAGGAGACTGAATTGCAACCTTGAATTCTGCAAATAATATTTATTTTTACTTATAGCATATTGTGGGAAACTTTTTTTCCAAATACACTGCTGTTGAGAACAGAGCAATATGTGAAATACTAACAGTTATCTTAACATTAATATTACACTTTGCTTTATAACAGTTAGCAAAGATGTGATTTTTCCTGATAAAAGAGGTAAAGAAATACCTGATTTCCCTGAGCAATACTTTTTTCATTCAGAATCTTCTCCACTTCATTTTCAAACATTGCCCACTGGACTATAGTAAGAAGGATCCAGAAATCAATACAAATAATTTGTGCTCTTAAGGTTTCACCTGCTTATCCTAGGTTGCAATCACAGTGACATTAACAATTCAAACAATCAATTCCAGCTAATGATGATAGCCATGAAAATTACATATATAAATAAAAATAAACTGATTTAATCTAAAACTTTCAACAGACATTGGAATAAAATTTTATATTTTCTTACAATCAAAAGGTGTGACAATCATTTCTAACCTTCTCCCATTTGAAGACAACAAAAAATATTTAGGAAAACTGTAGCAATCAACTTCTATACTATTGCCAAGAAAACTAGATGTAAACACTATAAGTTAAGTTCATCTGGAAAATATCTTTATCTTAATAATGTTAGATTAATGTTATGATTTATTTATGTACTACATGTTTTGAAATGGAACACACTCAAATACTTGGAGAAGACACAAAAATAGTTTTAGCATTTACCAAGCAGTAGAAAATTAAAATAAATTAGATTTAACTATGAGAACTATATAGATTGATTTATAAGCAATTGTTCAGGGTTTTGTCCCTTACCCATAAATATATAAATACATAAACAGTGCTAACTTATAGAAGTCAGCCTGGAACTCTGAAATACAATATCATATGGGAAAGATTATTTCTTTTTCAATAAAATAAGTTATTCTAAATATGCAATAGATGGAGAGCTGAATCTAATCCAAGCAAACATCAACTACTTCTCTGAGCACACCTCATACAGCAGTGTTTCTAAACCATGGCAACTCTAAGACATGTGGACTTCAACTCCCAGAACACTTCTGCCAGTTGCTAGTTAGGGAATTCTGGGAGTTGAAATCCACACTTCTTAGAGTTGCCAAGGTTGAGAAACACTGCTATATAGGCAGGACTTTGGGGAGGCAAAAAAAAAAAACTATTTCCCTTCTCTAAAATTATACTGCTTGCCTTTGTCATAGCAAAGAAAAAGCCAGAACTGATAAAATAAATGTAAGTAATTCTAAATGGAAGCAGCTACAAGGAATAAGCCAGTTCTGGCTATCCATGGAAAAGGTGCAAGGCAACCAAATCAGAACCAGCACACGTCCATATAAGTGGGAACACCTATAATTTTCTATCTTGCTATGAGAAAGATCTTCACTTTGAGGAACCACAAATCAGAACATTCCCATCCAGCATCAAATAATACTATTAAATGATGCACCTTGTGAATCGGGAGACAGGAGAAAAAGGGATATGGAAAATGGGAACAGCAGAAAATGATCTACTGAACTAATACAAATTATTTATAATTTAAGAGTAATTAACACACTGCAATAATATTCATTAATAATGGTTGTGGGCATCAAAAGAGCAAGAACCACAACTTTCTGTTTCCCTCGATAGCCCAAGCAGTAAAAGAGGAAGTAAAGAAGAACTTAAGAGTAATGAAGCATCTTGAAGCCCTCAGGCCACAACGCAAAGAGCATCTCCCCACAGTTAATACCGTAATATATGAGTGGGGGAGAATATAATAGCAATAGCACTTAGACTTATATATCGTTTCACAGTGCTTTACAGCCCTCTCTAAGCAGTTTATAGAGTTAGCATATTGCCCCCAACAATCTGGGTCTTCATTTTACCAACCTTAGAAGGATAGAAGGCTGATTCAACCTAGAGCCTGTCAGGATCGAACTGCTGGGAGTCAGCAGAATTAGCCTGCAATACTGCNTTCTAACCACTGTACCACCATGGCTCATAATAATGCATCAATGTACATCTTCACTTATCATAGTTTGGACAACATATCTGCTACATATCTGCTCAGATATCATACATATGTGCTAAATAACAGAAGGATCATTGGAATTTTTTATATTTTATAAAATTTTACATTTGTATACATGCACATTTAATAATTTTTCATATCAGCTCAACATGGTTTTACACTTTTTTCCTTTACCAAGATGATGATAATTGCTGCATCTTTCAATTAAAATCATTCATCTCTACCGAGCAATCATATTTAAGTTAGCATTAACTAGGAATATTTTGTACCAAATCAAGAATCCAATTAACAGAATTATTTCCCTTCACTACTGAATTTGAATTATCTAGAAACTTCCATTACCACACTGAAGAGGCTACACTCACTGCCCCACCCCTAGTTCTTAACAACTTGGTTAACAATCATGATGTTCACACTTACAACCTCTATGTTTATTTAAGAACCACCAAAAAAACATAAAATCAATAGCGCCATTACAGTTGTAACTCAAAGACTACCTGTAAGCCAATTACAATGTTTCATTAACTTTTTTTCCCAGACAAAAATTTTCTCCGAACTTAGGAATGTTCAAAGATTAAATGATTGGAGAAGTGTTTAGAAGGAAATGGCAACTGATTTGAACATTCAATGCAATCTAAATATTTGTGTATGGGGCCTGACTTTTGGCAAATCCTGTATATACTTCATGGATGCTGAAAGAAATGCAGCTTTCACCAAAGATATACAATGCACTGAAAAAAGGAAGATCCTTTCCCTCTTCATAACTTTGCTTTGTATTTATTATATCTCCCTTTTGATTTATTCAAAATATTTGAATACACATCAATTTGCCATTGACTCTTTCAAAACTAGTGTGCAGAGTTTAAAACATATACTACCAATCAGACAAAATACAAGAAAACTCATAAGAATAATGTAATAATTATTATAAGCAATTTAATCACACCATCATCTAGTGGTTAAGCACTCCCAAAACTGGTGTAATAGCAAAGGTTTCCCAGCTGAACTCAAATGAGTTTCTACTACATGTGGTAGACTCAAGGCAGCCTCTGATGGTGAATGCAATTGTTGAGCATTTCTGTATAATAGAAATATTCTCTCAACGTGGTTCCAAACTGTCTACAAGTTAATATCAAAATCTTAGATGTTATCTAGAAGCAAATTAACAGCCAGTGCATTTATTTTATTATTTATGGTATTGCCTCTCCCTGCTGTTGACACTTGGGCCTCTGGTGACACAAACTTTTTCAGAGAAATGCAATTCCGTCAGAGCAAGCAGCTTCTTATTTCATGAACCCAGAAACCCCTTACTTGTGGGGTCCTTGTCTTTCCAGATGCATCAAGTTACTAGTCAATGGTCAGCAAAACCTCCTGATTCAGATGTGTCAGAGAAATATAGCTAAGACTTATCAGTCTATTGATATCTCTGTTCCAAAACTCTCAATGATTCCTTCCATATTCTGGATTAGATCCAAACTAGAATACCAGGGATATTTACATAATAATACCTGAGATTTACAATGCTCCATTTGTCTAAAACTGTAGCTTAGACCCAATAGGTATTTCTCTCTCCATGGACTTAACTCACTAAAGTTCTTAGTTGAATAGTCCTCTAGATACACAACATGATGTGAAACTAGGAAAAAAAATGTTCAGTGCCAAAGAAACTACCCTCTGCCATACAACTTCAGCTGCTGCATTCATGTATGCAGGTGACCCAATAAGAGTAAAAAATCAAATGTATATCAACTATTTGTAGATAAGCTATAACCATATTTTAATTTTATTTCTCTGCTAAGGTAATGTCACAAACTACACATCTTACAGGCTCCTACACTAAAGTCATTCTTCCAAAATCTACTAGTAGGTAGAGAAAGGAATGAATGAAAGGCAAATGGGACAAGAAGTTATTATGACAAAGATTAGGAAAAGGGCAGATGTCAAGAGACAGATATACCGAACTTAATAGAAAAATCTATTTTCCATCTACAACAGCACAGGCTGGGCATCTGAAAATAAATATTTCCCTCCTTTCTGAAGCAGGGCTTAACATTCTTCGGAATCTACAAAGTAGCCCCTTCCCCGGGTTTGGTATAACACGCCAGAGAAAGAACTCAAATAAAGAAGTTTGAGGAAAACGGGAATCAGAGAGAGCTGTCAAGAGGACTGACCGGCTGCAAATACCTGAGGCCAGAGAGTTAAAGTGGAGACAAATGTACTTTCTTTATCAGGTGTAAATGGTTGCAGAAGTTACAAGGCAGCGCCTCTTGGCATGAGAGCTGTCCTCATCAGCAGCACATAAATTGTCTTTTTACGGTATCACAGGCGATTTTGTCACTGCTCTGCTCTGCTCTGAAACTAAGCAAATTCTGTACGAGACACAGGAGGAGGAAGCTGATGAGTTGTGATTCTCCCACGGCACCCACGTGTAATTCACTGCTCTCGGGAGCAACGTCACGGCCGGCCGTAGTAGAGGCAGCATTGGGGTANNNTCGGGCTACTCCTCCTTCACCTGCCCCCCCGCCCCACCCCCGGCCCCGACTCCCGCTACACACACACACACACCGTCGAGGGAGACGAACTGCCCGACTGCCGAAGAGCCTCCGCCGCTGTTCTCCACGAACTGCACCTCGGAGACGATGATGTTGTCTTCCAGCACCGAACCGCATCCGGTACAGACGGCATCGCCCCGGGCTGAGTCCACCTCGATGTCGGAGCCGCCGCAGGCAGCGCACAAGATCGGCA
>AZIM01001208.1:116971-127375 GCA_000516915.1 Ophiophagus hannah
AATGAATGAATGAATGAATGAATGAAGTGATGCCCTTGGCCTTTATCATTATCTATATCTGTTATCACTTTATACACTGCATGCTTTGTAAAACAACAAATCTCTTTTTTTTTTTAAAAAAAGGAAACACTTTATATTTTGAGAGAGAGAGGGAGAGAGATTAGTTGTCATCTATGTTCTGGACATGAAACACTTCTTGAGGAGAGCTATACAATTTCTGGAGATAAAACACTTCACACTGGGCTTGAACTGATTCTTAATGGAACTCCAGGCAGATCTCACACAAATTAAGTGAGCAGGAGAAAAAGAATAAAAATGTAGAGTATTTGAATATGTGTCAACCAAAGAGAAGCAACGGAGGGGGACATCTGCAAGGTTCAAGTGAAGCAATTTCCTCCTGCCTTGGATTTCTCCACTATCAATTGTATTTTCCTCTTCTCCCCAAATTTATCAGAAGCCTAAGAAATACAAAAGCTAAGCTTCATTTCTTAAAGAAATCTAATATTCTGAAACCTGTATCATTAACCAGATACCTGAATTGGTGTTTTGCATATTTTCCCCACATCTGAGATGGGGTTAGGAGAGATGTTTGGCCTTACTGGCTGAAAAGGGGGAAGTACATTTTTTACTCTAAAATATAATTGTAAAATGTATTTTAAAATATAATTTTATTTTATTAAAACATTTTTTTAGTTCTATAGCATTAAAACAAGTCTTAGGGTATTTTACATGTTGTAATTTTTAACTGTTGTTATAGTTAGAAATGTCAAAAGTTGGACTTAATCTTTGAAAAGACATCAGTACACTTTTTTTTTAAAATACATGTACAATTATTGTTGTAAATAACTTGTAAGTGGTTTTATGTCTTTCCCAACCTACTCTGTATTGGGTGCTGAAACTGGGGGTGTTCCATGCATACCACCTGGACAACTCGCCATAAGAGAAAGGAAGAATTTGCAGTACAACATACAATTAATGGGTTTTGTTAAAAGTTGGGCTGCAACTACTATAATAAGTGGGTTGTGCTGTAATTTGTGTGCCACCTCCTTAAGCAGTCACCATAAGCCAATATGTTGTAATGATATCTACATTTGTATTCAGGGACATTTCCATATTACACCTGAGAAAGATAGCATCTTGGCATTATATGTGCTAATGTTGAAACAAATCAGCCTTGCACTTGTGGTCTCTGCCACACTGTTCTTACAACAAAGACAATTTGTAGGAGGCAGACAGGTTGTTTTCCAATTTTATTTTCAGTAGGAGCATCAGGATATACTCAGAAAATTGTCATATGTCATTATGTTCTTTATTATCAGATGGAAAATGAGGCAATTCCAGCTTCCTCCTACCCATTTTTTCTGGGTCTTGTGAGTCTGTTGTTCTCTGCCATTTTATACAAAAAAACAACAACAGGCAAACAGAGGAGGAAAAAGTAGATAAAGAGATGAAAGATGAGAAACAAATTAAAAACTTTGCATGCACATTTAAAGTGTTATATCCTGGTATTCTAAGATTTAAAATAGGCTATGTAGAAGTCCTGTTCAACTCAGCGCCCTCCATATGACTTGAACTGCACTCCCCATCATCCAGAGCCAGGTGTGCTGACTAAAGATTATGGGGGATAAGATTATTGGGATTGTAGTCCCAACAGGTCTGACAGCTGCTGAGTGGGAGAAGACTATGGGGAAATATAGCGTATTCCTGTGATTCACAAAAATATTTTGCTTTCAATTTAAAATCCACAAACCACAAACCAAGCAACCATCAAAATGTCAATTTTAAAGATACAAACTTATACAAACAAAGATATGGTGCTTGCAAATTGCAAGCAAGACTTCATGGTTGCCCAGAACATCTATTCAACAGTTTGAAATAGACCAAATAAACCAATCCATAAGGCTTAACTAATATGGAATGGTCAGATAAGAACTGGAAAGACTCAGGTTTCAAACCCCCTTCAGCCATCAAACTCAGTGGATCTCTGTGCCAGTTTGAGCCCAGTTACAACCCACTGATATTTTCTGAGACCAGGAGGAAAAAAAATCAAAAAGTGCACCATCCAGTAGCTACGTGAAGATACTCATATGGCTTTCTTGGTAGCAATATAGTTGGCTTATACTTTTTTGAAGGATTTTTTTTTTTACTTCCCAATCTAGTTTATAACTGTGGGATAACCCAACCCATTTTACAACTTTCCTTGGCACAGCTGTTAAGTGAATTATCACAGCTGTTAAGTTAGCAACACATGCTTGTTAAATGAATCTGGCTTCCCAGTTGACTTTGCTTGTCAGAAGGTTGCAAAAGGTGATCACGTGATCTCAGGATGTTGCAACCATCATAAATACATGCCAGTTGCCAAGCAGCTGAATTTTGATCAGATGACCATGGTGGATGCTGCAAGGGTCTTAAGTATGAAAAATGGTCATAAATCATTTTTTTCAGTGCAGTTGCAACTTCAAAGGGTCACTAAATGAATAGTTGTAAGTCGAAGACTATTGTTCTGACTTGGCTCCCAGACACGCTAAGCACACTGTTCTCAACTAAATGTTGCCTTTATTAGGAGTGCCAGCAGCCCTGGCCAAGAGAGTCAGTCTCTCTCTCTCTCTCTCTCCCTCCCTCCCTCCCTCCCCCCCCCTCTCTCTCCACACTCATAAAGGAAGTCCTGGAAGGTGCACTCACTCTTATCCAGCAGCAGGCAGACACACACACACACACACACACACACTCGCTCAGAAGGCACACTCTCAGTGCCGCAGATTCCAAGAAAGAATTCCGATAAAGTTCCCTACAGGATTCAGAAGTTCAGAATATCAGTGGCTAACCAACAGTTGTTGTCTGCCGCACCTACTCATCTCCTCCCCCTGCCTTTTATCCTCAGAGCTAGAGTGGGGCTTAGGTAGCAGCGGTGGCAATTCCATCCCAAGGACCGGCTCATTGTTTCCCACTGCTCTCCTCTCTTCTGCCTTCTGCACATCCGTGCGTCAGACTCAGCTGTTCCTCCTCTTCCTCATCAGCCATCTCTGGACCTGGGGGCTGTTGCCTCTCTATCTGGGGGCTGATGGATGACCCAAGCTCTGCTGCTGTCTCTATCTCTGACAGCCCCATTCCCTCTTCCCCCTCAGAGCTCTCTGATTGCCTTAATGCTGGCCACAGCTCCCACTTTGCCTCCTCATCTGATTCAGTAACTGAAGGAACCGGCAGTCAACAGGCCACAACAGCTACCTGTATTGGCTTCATTTAGTTCCAATTCTTATTCTTTGCCAAAAATCCAGGAAAAAAGCATTTCTTCTCATTATATATGGCAATCTCCAAAATACTGGCCTAATGGGAAAGGTAAGAACGATTACAAAACTTCCCTGTCATTTATTTTTCCGCCTAACTACCACTGGCATTTTGAAAATCCAAACAGCATGATATTTCAGAGATTAAGTCAAAATATTTTGATTTGCTGTCTCGGTGTGTGCAATTAGCCTTGCTATATTCTCTCTGCCTTCTGCACTGAGTAAAGATAGCCTTGGCTCAGTCTGATTAACACTGAGCGTGGTCTGTAAATTTAGTCTTTTTTTTTTCTACCAGCCAGCTCAATTGTGTTTCAGAAGTTGATGTCATTTAAAGCATTTCCTCTGTGTTCTCCCGTTTATGATGCTAATAAACAATGGGGGCCCCAAAGAGCATTTAGACAGCAACTAAGAATCAGTTTACAACAGAAGCTCGTTTTGAATAAAGTTGGGGATGAATATGGTATGGCTAAGCAACAAGAAAAAAGATGGAATGCAGTTCTAAAGATAAAAATGGCCAAACAGAGGTGGTTTCAGATTACCAGAATGAGATTTGATGCAATGATGGAAATAATGTTCATAGTATACAGTCCAGGTAGTCCTCGAGTTGCAACAGTTCATTTAGGGACTGTTCGAAGTTACATCCTCAAAAAAAGTTGCTTACGACCATTTTTCACACTTACAACTCCACGGTTACATGATCAAGATTGAAATGCTTAGCAAGTGGTTCCTATTCATGACGGTTGCTGTATCCTGGGATTATGTAATCACCTTTTGAGACCTTCTGACAAGCAAAGTCGATGGGGAAGCAACATTCTAAATTAACAACCACAGTGATTCCTTTCACAAGTCTGGCAAGAAAAGTCGGGAAACGAGGCAAAAATCATTTAACAAGTGTCTCACTTAGTAGCATAAATTTTAGGTTCCATGGTGGTTGTAAGTCAAGGACTACCTGTACTTACAAGTCAGATTGCATGAACAGAACTTATAGCGAATGTGCTCTCTCTCCTTTCTTTGTGTATGTCCAACATACTCACAGCATTGTTGTTGTGAGGAATGCTATGTACATAAAAAAAAGTCAGGATACAGATCTAACGAAGAAAAAAGAAAATATAAAGAGGTAAAAGAGATGGAGGTTCCAAGACTGAGATCTACAGAAAAATTTGGGATCTTCGTTCAAAACCATGGGGAAGCACAGCGAGGATGAGAACAAAATACTCTGTACTTGTTCAAACATCTTTTATTAGACCAAATCCGCAGAAGTAAAGTATTCATATCTGAACTTTGCCAAGGTGGGAATTTTTAAAGAATGAAAAAGCCTAAAAGAGCAATTCCAGGGAGGCAAAAATGCTAGAAGCAGCATTATGATCACACAAAGAGTAAAGATGCAAAGCCAAACCCAAAAAAAAATTATATAGGAAATGAAAAAAGGCACAGACCACCCAAAATGGAATAGAAAATGTAACCCAATCATTTAGCAAACAAAGAGAAGATCAGCAAAAAAGGAATTCTTCGGATATGTTTAAAATAGAATAGGGGGAAAAAAAATCTATGAACCAGCTGCTTAGTGAACGACCACAAGATGTTAATAAGCAACAAAGAAAAGTCAGGAAGTCCATGCAATTTTGGCTGAAAAAGATCCCACTATCTTTTAGTGACCTATAGTATCTTCTGCAGTCATCTAATCATCATTCTGCCTGGGGGGAAAGAACATTAACCCAAAAAAACCCCATCTCCTACAATCTTTACTCATATCTTTCATATCTTCACTCAAGGATGGCTGCAGGATGCTGGAAGACACTGTAGATCAAGGGTGTCAAATTCGATTTCATTGAGAGCCACATCAGGGTTGTGTTTGACCTTGGGGGGCACAGGGGGTATGGCCAGATCAGTGTCACTCGTATCGGGGGCGGCTGTGGTGGCCCGAGAGCTCTGCCAGAGANCAGCCAAAAATGGAGCTTGGAAGCCCATTTCCTCTAGCAAAGGCACCACGGGCCGGTCCTTTGAAGGCACCACGGGCCGGTCCTTTGCTGCACCACGGGCCGGTCCTTTGCTGTTTGGCCGGTCCTTTGCTGTTTCCAGGGCCGGTCCTTTGCTGTTTCCAGGGCAGCCCCACAGGCCAGATCTAAGCTTGACACCCCTGCTGTAGATCATTAACTGGGATTCATTGTGGATTGTGGATATTTGAAGATAATTGGGAGGAGTGCAGTGAAGGGGCAGGAATGATGCCTTTGATTAACAGAAATGTGGTCAGGGAATATCTAGGGCTCAATGAATTGTAGCTCTCCCATTTGTTCATGCAAGAGGTTGTCCAGAAGGCTGATGGAAATAAGTAAATCAACCAAACAGAGACAATCCTTACAGCTCTGGTATGATTGCTGAGAAGTTTGAAGTATACAGTAGTTCCCAAGAAAGAAAGCAACAGAAGTTTCAAAATATAATAATATGCTGCTTCATATGGGAATCATTTATCCATTTATTCAGACAAGTTGTTGCTGTAAGAATCATATGAAAGGGGGGAAATGCTAATCCCAAATAGGATTGAGGGTGCTTCATTTTGTCCAGGCTCAATTCATATATTGGTAACTGAATAATTGCTGCCAAAGCAATTTGTCATGGATCCTCAAAATACTTGGTTCACAAGAATAATAAAGGAACTTTTACACCAGGAAAGATTTGTGGTGGCAGAAAAACCAATGCAGCTTTTAAAGAAATCATTGGATTAATGGGATTAAGGTTTAAGGTTAAGAAAGAAATGTTAAGAAAAGTCTGCCTACAACAGGGAGACTTACACTGCAAGAAATCGTTCCAGTGCATCTCAAATCATAGATAACTTCATCCATGGAGACACTGTTGCATAGTTGTTGTTGTTTTCTTCACTGATATTTTGTCCTTTATAATTTTGTTATCTTGTTTTTATTCTGTTTTTATGTACTGTTAGCCACCAGGAATCAGGTTTTTGAGATGGCTAGCCATATAAATGATATAAGTAAGTAGATGCATTCTGTTTTAAGTGTTGTTGGCCACCCAGAATCTTATTTGAGATGGGCAGCCACATAAATTCAACAAATAAACAAATAAAGTTTGTATCTAGTCCCCTATCTAGCAGGCATTTGCCAAATCTCTTCAAGCTATGAATACCTTCCACATATGTGTAATTTAAAAGCCAAAAGATAACCCACCTGTATCTGCACCAGCTTTTGTGGAGCAGCAACTGGATCTCCACTGACCTCTTGATTTGATTGATGCTGGGTCTTCAATTCAAGATGGGCATGACTAAATAGAAACACTTAATTTTCAAGCCTCACCCAGGCAGGGAGTCTTATACAATCATCCTCTGTAAAGGTTTTGTTAGTGCAAGCTGGTCTTTTTTGTGTGTGTGTGTGTCCATATTCAAGATGACCATAAGCTATGAAGAAATGATATCTCCAGAATCCTCCTCAAAATTTCAAACTGCTATGAAAGAAAATCATTCTCTGTTGTAAAGAATTAGATTATTTCTGTGCTTATTTAACCAATTATTTTTGCTGCATTTACCCTTCACTCTCTCTGCTTTCTCCTCCTCTAAAAATCTGATGTTGTTCCACCCCCTCCCTCATTTCTCCTTTGATACATGACACCCAAGGGTCTAAGGTTTTCCTAACTTTGCCACCAATGCAATTTGCCCTCAAGGGACAACAAACTGAACACCTGCATCCACAAAGTATCATCACTATATTATACCTTCAGGGTATTTCCTAGGATGTTAGCTTTCTTGGAAAGGGAGCAGCAGTAACTTGATTTGCATCTCACATCCCTACTTTGCATGACGATAATTTCCTTTGTGCAGTAAAGACAGCAGTAAACCTTCTTATCCAGTCCACTGAAGCTATGTATCCAACATATGTGCAGCAGTGTAAATAAATGCCCTGAGAACTTACAGTTTTGCTCATTTACTCTTTCTCTTGTAGATGCTCGTGTGACCCCTCATTCCCAGTATCTCTTCTTCAAATGCTGGCCCCACCAGAGTTGCTGTGACCCTAATCATGTCATCTTCCTCAGCCTCAAAGCCCAAGTTGTCTCGGACTGTTTTGGGGAAGAAGAAAAGAGTAGTCATCTATGTCAAAACTGCCATTGTTATATTAGATGGGTCCCGTCCCCCCGCATAATTTACAAATGCAGCTGGATGAAAACTTGATGTCTTAAATGTAGGAAATGTCCAGGAAATACGGAGCATGTGGTAACCCTATATAAATAGAATCAGTATGTTTATTAGGCTATCAGATACAGTTTACAAAACACACAACTTTCTTAATTTTCAACAATTCTTCATCTGGTGAGATGACTAAATGTAGGGGAGGGAGGGAGGGAGGGAGGAAATTTACAGCCAGATTGGCACCAGTTTCAGTTTTTAAGAAGAGTAAGGAAGAAATTCTAAAAATGGAAATTGACTTTTACCAGATGTATAGTATATAAGGCTATTCTTGTTTTTCTCAAACCTTGAGAAAAAGGGTTTGGGAAATCAAGCAAGAGTCACTATGTCCCATTCTGGGTAACAAACATTTCAGAGAAATTATCATGAGTGAGGTGACATTTGTGCTGCTCTTCTTCCAAGGATTTTCTAGTAAAAGATACTTATGATAGACTACCACCAGTCAGACTGAACCTTCAGATCAATCCTTAGTTGATCCAGCCGATCAGTTTTTAGCTCTTGTGCCAAGAACTCTCCCACCAACCCAACCAACCCAGGAAAAACACAGAGGAAAGTGATATTCTTCCATTTGAAGCAAGTGAAAGCCAGCTCCCAAGGAGACAGATAGTTGCTTTGCCCAATGAAGTAAAATATTCTACCTCTGAGGCGATGGGCCTAGATGTAAATTACCTGATAGCAGATCCCACTTTCCTAATGACCTTTCTGGATGTGTGATAAAAGTGCTGACTATTTTATAAGCAGTTATGCCATTGTTTAAAAGAATTATATTCTTTTGGAGGAACACATTTACATAACATAAATAGCCATCATGCAATTCCTTTTGGGAGGAATAAGCAGCATTATGTAAATTGCAGCAAATTCTAATTATTTATTTTCAGTCCCAGACTAATAAAACATAAATACAAAATTTAAACACCGGAGAGGGGGGAAGCCTGAACAATCAATAATGAGAAAAGAGTATCAACCTGCTTCTGCAAATCATAGTGATTGCTAAAAATGTGGGCAACCTTTATGGTTGTCCAAGTGAGGTCTTACAAAGGGAAGATTTAATTCCTTGATTAGAGAAAGAACTAAAAATTCTGACAATGGATTTAGGAGTGCCAGATGCCCTGAGGTGTATAATGGGCATCATAACAATTACATGGGTTACTGATTCATCTTCTATATCTCTGCAAGCACACATAGAATTCTTGTACAGAATACTAATACATTTGTAGTCTTGTAATCTCCCTAACGGTACACCAATACAAGAAAGGTAAAAAAAAATCCTATGTGGAAAATATAAATTATTAAAGATACACTTAGGAAACATCCAAGAAGAGCCTGCAATTGCCACATAATAAGGGAGGGGATTTTGCCCCCTAATATTTTTGTAAGTCTCAATCCCAATTCTCTGTTTCAGTTTGATTAAGGCAATATTTCTCAACCATGGCAACTTTAAGATGTGTGGACTTCAACTCCCAGAATTCCCCAGCCAGGATCCACACATCACAATCAATTTGTCTCCTTTAGGTTGAGGAAAATCTATCCAGTAGGGTGAAGTGAACCATAAACCTGCCCCAAAGATTTGTTTCAGCCAAAATCTGAGATATCAAAGTCTCAGGTGGGCCTTAAGACAAATGCAGCCAAGGTCTGAACAAGAGACTTGAAGCTGAGTAAGGGACAAAGAAGTATGGCTTTCAGAAGAATAGACTGAACAGTTTCTAAAGTTAGGGATCCTTAAAAGTATATCACAAGGAGCAAGCCAAATAAATTACAGCCAGTGGATAAAAGGAAAGGAAAGCATCATACATGCACTTCTTCACACTTTTCTATTGTTACAAATCATTCTTACTTCCAGAGTATGCATACACCACATTATGCATCTTTTGCTCTTTAATCTTCCCACTTCTCTCTTTCTGAGGACCTCTTTGAAACTGCCCTAATCATTGCTTCCTTAGTCTGTCTCTTCTGCTCATTTTTCCTTCATGTATTTGCTTTGCAATTTAATCCCATTCATTCTTTCTATGTGACCAAACTACCTCCATGTAGTTCTTTTATACTACTCACTACTCACCCTTTTGTACTATTCACTTACTATTGCATTTAATCTACCTTTATACAATGCTCTTTTTTTTTCTATTATATCTCTTCCTGTTTTACATACCACTGAAAAGTCAATATCCTACTCTCCATTTGGAATTTATATGTCTCCTGATACTGTACAAGACGACCAGGCTGATGTGTCATAAGTCATGAGTCCCTGAACACCTGCAAGTCCTGCCCACCTTGAATGCCTGCCTTATCTCCCACTCATTTCCTTTAATGGCCAGTTGCTCAGATTCTTGTAGAGAGCTTAAGCTTGCAATAAATCTTTATACACATTTGAACTGCCTGAATCTTCTGATTTCTTCTGATTTTCTTAATCTCTCATTTCTCATAAATCTTTATCTCTGTATGACTAACTGGGCAAAGTCATGCTCTTCTATACATACTGTGTGTGTATACGTATGTGAAAATAGGGATGTGTGTGTGTCTGTGTGTGTGTGTGTATATGCACACAGACATATATATATATACAGACACACACACATACACACACACCATATATATACCCACACCAGTGGTGGGATTCAAATATTTTTNNNACCGGTTCTGTGGGCGTGGCTTGGTGGTTGTGGCTTGGCTTGGTGGGTGTGGCTTGCTGGGCATGGCAGAGGAAGAATACTGAAAAAACTCCATTCTCTCCCCACTCCAGGGGGAAGATTACTGCAAAATCCTCCCTCCCCACCACAATAACCTGCTTTCCAGCTCCATTCTCCTGTGCAGGGCAACAAAAGAAGACTCAGCTGATCAGCTGGGACTTGGGAGGCAGAGAAGAGATGGAGGTGGGGCCAGTCAAAGGTGGTATTCCAAACTACTCAAAATTTCCGCTACCGGTTCTCCGAACTA
>AZIM01001208.1:164480-177796 GCA_000516915.1 Ophiophagus hannah
AGGGGAGCCTGTTCCCAATGTGCATGTGCGCAGAGCTGCTAGAAGGCAAGAGCAGCTGAGACAAAAGGGGAGACTCAGGAGTAAGGCTTGGAGGTGATTGCCCCTCCCATAAGGTATAAAGAACATGCAAAGGTAGAGAAACCTTTGCAAGAAGCAAAGTCATTCGTTCTGTTCAGATTAATCCTTGAAGCCCTGTGTGGACTTGTACTTTAGTTGGTTTTTTAAAGTTCATTTGGCACTTTAGTTGTTGGCAGCAATTCAAAGGAGAGAAAGGTGGGTGCTTATCTGGAGGGACTGTTTGGGACTCATTACAGGCTGGGAATGAACATAATTCCTAGTGTTGAAATAAAACAAGAGTTGTTTTAACTAAGTGTGTGCTTAATTACAGTCTCAGGAAGCCTTGGTCAGAACACTAGCTAGCTATCATCTATCATCTTTCTATCATCCATCTGTCTGTCTGTCTTGGAATAAATCAAGTTTTTTGTCTTAAAGCTGATATTGCAACTTCCTGAAGAAACGTAAGAACAGAACAGTATTTAGGTTGAACCATACGGATTATATTTCTTCTGTTTTGGCCAAATTTTGGTCTTTGGCTGTTGAAACTGGAGATTCTAAGGGATGCAGTTCCAGCATAGATGGAGAAAGGTCTGATTGGGGACAGCTGGTCTTAACCAGTCTTCTCCAGAAAATGCCAGGCTTTTGATATTCAGTTGTGTTGAATACACACAGAAAACCTTGTCTTTGTTGATGTGCATGTATTGCTTGTTTTTCTGATATCCCAGAATAGCTTAGAGATGCTTCCTTGGCATTCTTTCATCCACTTAGGAGCATACAAAGTCGAGAAGTATAATTGTGTCATGTACCTGCAGGCCAAGATGTTTGGTGCAAGGTATTATGAAGTAATCACTTGCTGTGTGCTTTCTTAACATGAATGTGGAAGGTTGTGCATGTAAGAGTAATTTATGAATAAGAGTGTGACACTTTCCTTACTAATACGAGCTTTTCCCATTTCTAGGCAGTAAGGATATAAATTGGGGAAGCAGTCGTTGCTAATATGTTTTCTTCAGAGGGGGAAAACCCTATTTAGCAGAAGGCGAAAAATGTTGGCTAGCAAGAAGGGATTGAGCACCCCTGTTCACTTATCCTCAGTGCCCCATTGATGTTTCAATTTATTTCTTTGTAAAGTCTGTGTAAAAAAAATAATGTGAGAAGTTAAAATCAGCCTCAATTTTAGTCTGCATAATCATTTTCTTCAAGACTTGTCTCTAGGGTTTCAGACTACCTTATTATTATTACCTTTATTGCCAGAGTACATGTGTACAATGAGATTGGCTGATTATTAGTTCTAACACTTAGTCTTTATTGAAAATAATGTACACTTTTTTCTTCTTAGCATTTTTCTACAAGTGCAGGGTCCTCTTTTCACCCCCAAGATCAACTGAGGGTTGATTCATTGGTTGTGACAGGAACTGACCAACCAGCTTGTCTCCTAAGCCTGGGAGCTGAGAGAGAGTGATTGGCCCAAAGTCATCCAGCTGGTTTTCATGCCTCAGGCAGAAATAGAACTCATAATCTTCAGTGACCCTATGCTGGTGGGATCACTGTTGCTAATAAACTCAAAAGTGGAGAGGAAGACTAAGTTTAATTAAGAGCTGTTGTAAAGACAAGCATGAGTAGCCAGCCAACCAACCTAAGAGAAGGAACTTCATAATCACCCATGGAAGAAGACAATAGCGAACAGTTCTGAATTGCTGCCCCCCCAAAAAACCTGGCCATAGTTGAAATGCTTAAGCAAGTTTAGATGCCAGATGCTGGGTTCCTCAGACAGGAAGGATCATGGGGAAGAACATTAAGCCTTCATGAGTAGATCTGGAGGTAATGAAATAGCCAATTGAAGCTATAAGGGATTATGTTGTAATAAATGTATTGGAATCAGCACGTTAATCAGATCGTATGATACTTCAGGCCATAACCCCATGCAAAGGAATGAAGCAACAGTGATGTTCAAAAGGGATATTAGTGTATCTTCTCAACTCTAACCCAGTAAATATCCATATCTATTAAAATAAATAATGGTTATCAACATCAGTATTATCTAGATGGGTAGCCCTGAGCTATTTAAAGTTGTTGAAGAAAAGCCCATTAAAGTGCTAACACCTCTGTTAATAAATATGGAACAATATTATATGGCCAAGGAACCAGAGAAGTTTGATGAATATATCCATATATCTGAAAGAAGTTGAAAGAGAAGAACATGGAAATTACCACACCAGACTACTGCCTGACACAAAGTTTTACAAAGAATATAGCCTTTCAGAGGGAGAAATGTCAAATACAAATATTTCATTAAAGGTGGATTAATATGAAATCAGACAGCTAATGTAGGGAAAACAATGGAGAGAGCAAGAGTATATACTAAGATTTATCATTTTGTTTATTTTGTTTTGTTTTATTATAGCAGGAATTTTAGCAGTGTAAAGTCAAGCTAGAATGTAGAATATCTTAGAGCTAACCTGTGTGCCACTATGCTTGATTATTGATGATTCTTTTGTGTACCTTATAATGATCTAGAAACCATTGTATGAATTGAAATAAGAAAAGGAGAGGGTTCAGACCAGGGAATTGAATGGGGGAAAAGTATATAATTGTCCCCATATATTTTAACACATAGTGAATGTATTAGAAGATTGGCAAGATTGAAAAACGGTTGGAATCACAATAGAAGGCCAAAATGCTAATAATTTGAGACCTAGAGATGAAACCATTTCATTTGTTCAGAGAAATTGGAATGGGGAAAATGAGTTCATGTTATTAAGGAGACAAAAAATGTCAATCCATGTACTTCGGGAATTGACAGAGAAATGAAGATGGTGTGTAGTTAGGGCATGTAAAATATATCACACGAAAAACATTCCTTTGCTTGAAACAATTGGCTTCAGGTTGTGTGTGTCCAAACACAAACATTGATGTTTCAATTTGCACAAAGAATGAAATAGAGGGGGGTTTTTTTAACTTTTGTTGTAGACCTAAATGTTGTTCTTACAGACAAAAGTGTTTTCAGTTTAAAAAAAAAAAGTCAAGTGATCAAGGGAAGACTGGCAAGGAGAAATGTTGCAAAGCTTGGGGGCAAGAGAGGTCACAAAACTTGACACAAAAAGCTGTTTGTTGGAAATTTGTCTAATAAATTGCATGTTTTTGGATTGTCAAAACAAAGGCAGCTTTTAAAGAAGCAAACTTTTTATAAAGTTTTAAAAATTAAATTGGAAATAGCTCTTGTAATATAGAAAGTAAAACGAAGTATTGTACAGGTTTAATGTTCTGCACATCCCTATTTATAAGAATGCATTGAATGTATATTATTTCACTTGTCTTGACTATAGATCTTTAAAAAGGCAGTATTATGAATACTGGCAGGCAAATGGTAACTTCTGAGTTGATGTATGCTACTTTAGAGAAATGCTGTTTTTTGAAAGTAACAAACTGACCTTTTCTTTGTGATGGCTGATGGGTATTGATGGGTGTTCCATAGTTTGACCTTCCCCAGATAACTCTGGAGATATAAAAAAAATTCCATTAAAATCTCCCCCAAAAGTATATAGCATTGCTTATGCAGTGGAACACTTTGCCCTGAGTCTCCCTTTTCCAAAATTTGTCCTCTGTAAGTGTTTATTATAGAGGCAAAAATCTTATGATTAAGCCTAGATCCAGCTACCAGAAACTGTGTTCCATGCTGCCTCATTATTAGAAGTACAAGGATCTAAATTTTTAAATACAAGGCCTCTCTACAATTCTTCTGCACAAAATAAACATAAAAAAGGGGGGCACAGCAGAGGATATCGGCAACTGGAGCATGCCCATTATAAGTTGACCCAAACAACTTCACTGGCAATGTCTTTCAGTGACCTCTGGGAAGAGAGACTTTGTATGATAAAAATATTGTTGACAGCACCAGAGAAAGATAATATGACCTTAAGTAGATTATCTGAGCTTTAGGTATAACTGTAAGTGGCCAGATATGTATTCAGTTTCCACTACATAAAAGGCTGAGATATTCACACTTGCCCTCTTCTGTGACACTGATTTTGAGATGTTGGAAGACGTTGCTTATAGAATAAAGAAAGTAATGTAAGAAATTTCCCTGCTGGTAATACCATAGTGATTGCCTTCCAAGGATCAAGCTTTGGAGTATGAAATTCAATTGCTTGGAGTTTTCATATGCTCAAGAACTTGTAGACTCTTTGGACAGGTAATTATTTGATCAGTTGTATTGATCAGTTGATAGAGGGTTGGGGGAGCTTAAGGAAAGATGGGTAGGCTTCTATGAGCTAGCAAACTTAATAGTTGACAATAATCAGATGGGGGGGTGGAACTTAAAACTACCTATCACATTCTTTGCCAAGTTGGAAGAATTAACTTCCATGGAGCCCATAGATAAAACAAATCACGAATCTGGGTTGAGCACCAGGATCAGAGGTTTTGTCTTCTGAGCTTTTGGACTTATGCAGGAGCCCATCTTCTAGCTAGAGAGAAGTTTCCTGAAGATGGGGTTCCAACCCAAGTCCGAACGCTCAGAAGACAAAACCTCTGGTCCCAGTGAGTGACCCAGTTTGGATCCTGCAACATTATTCTGGGATGCGTATTTCACCGTCATTCACAACCAGCTGTTTTGTTCTGTGTCCTTTTCTCTTAGTTCTTTCAATTTCATCTTAAACATCCTTGACCATATTGCTTTCATGCAAAATTAGCAAGTATTAGGAATGTAATGGGAAGCCACAGTGTAAAATCACTGGGAATGAAGAGACAGTGATGGCAGTACATTATACCCAAGACTTCAAGGTCTAAAATTCTTGTGTTGTTGATTTAACATTTGAAAGAAAATGTTATTTTGGTTACTTAAACTTATAGACTTTTAATTACAGGGTGTTTCAATCTGTGAAATAATGTATGCTTTCCTCCCACAAGAACCTATAAGTCAGACAGTAAACCCTCTAAGAGAGGGATCTGGTGATTCAAACTGAGGTGATTCAGGTAAAGTAGGGTTTTCTTTTATACAATGTTTGGTTAGATAATCTGTAGGGAGCTTGAGGTGTGCTATATTGCCTCCCAATATGGAAGTACATTTAGCTTACATAGCCAATTAGTTATTGCTAGTCACCTGAGCAGTGTAGATTGAAAAGCAAAGATGTGCTATATGAGGGCATCCCATAGCACCTTCTTGTAATTTCTTTAAAAGTCTGATGCATATTTAACTGGATTACTCTCATCAACATCTGCTGTATGATACCAGGAAAGGACACTTTTAGTTGAGCGCTTTGTAGACAGAGTGCTGTGCACACTTCCATATGCTCCAAAACAGCTTTTCACTTTCAAATCTGAAATACTGAACAATCTTCCAGATATATTCTCCATCAGCACTACTAATACTTTTTAAGAGCTTTCCAAACTAATGGTCATAACTTTATTTTACGGTAAGGACTGCCATAGTTCTTTCATGGTATCTTTGTTGCTTCGTTTGGTATGAATTAGGAGTCCTTGGTGCTTTTTGAGCTTGGTTGTTTTCTTGCAGACGTTTCATTACATCATCAGTGATAGTCATCAGAATGTTATCTAATTTGGGTAATGAAACCGGGCAAGAAAGCAACCAAGCTCAGAAAGCACCCAGGGCCCCTCATTTCAACCCTGGGCTACAAATATTCTCCTGTATTGATTTGGTATGAATCTCTTACCAGAAACATCTAACTATGGTTGAGGATTGCACTTTCCTGTTTAAGGATGATGCAAAATCTGGGGGTCATCTTGGAGTCCTGTTCAAGAGTAGGTAGCAGCTGTGGCCAAGAAAGCCTTTGCACAGTTCCATCTGATGCATCAATTTTGCCCCTTCCTGGATCAGATGGCTCTCTAGACTGTCACTCATGCCGTGTCACCTCATTGCTCAACAATTGCAATGTGCTGTACATGGATCTGCCCTTAATGACCACTTGGAAGTTTCAACTGGTCTAAAGGACAGTGGCATGAGCAAAGGTGGGTCTCCACGACATTCCCACATGTCAGCCCTGTTTCATGAGCTCCTCTAGTTGCCAATATGCTTCCAAATATTCACGGTACTGGTCATAGCCTTTAAAGCCCTACATAATAGGGTTGTTTTTTTGCTCAAGCAATGCACACCAACATCTTGGGCATTCTCAAGGTTCTCTTGAGTAAACAGTTCAGGACCTAGGACACCTTTTCTGTTGTGGTGCCAGCTTTCTGGAATGATGTCCCCTCCTGAGGTCCAAATGGCTCCAGCTCTGATGATGTTCTGGAAGGCCTTGAAAAATAACCAGATCTCCCAACCAAGGAAGGTAGGGTGCAGAGGGTACCATCCTCCCCATTGGAATAGGGTGAATGGTATCCCAGATGTATTTAACATGTTACATATATTTTGGAATTTATTGTCCAGATTTTCCATCTGACTTATTGTACTTGAATTGTAATATATTAATATTAATAAACAATAAATACAACACTGTATTTTAATTTTGCTTTTTATACTGTGAGCCACACTGAGTTGGAGTCAAGTGGTGCTGAGATCATTTACTATTAGATAATCTGAAATTACTATATTATTTAAGGGAAGAAAACTTCCTTCCTTTCCCACATCATTTATAATTTGCACCACTCTGATTCTGCGTTGTAGTTATCTGATGTAAAAGCAGTCTAAATAGAACTAAGTTTTCTTGGATAAGAGACTATCAGCAAATCTTATGGGCTGGGAATTGGGAAGTCAAAAAACCATCCAGAAGAAAGTGGTAGAAAACTATCATTGTGTCCGGGTAGTAATCAGGAGACAAACTCAGTTTGAGGTAGTATTTACCTTATTCAGTAATGGCAGCTGCTATCAGGATCTGACCTGATTCATCTACAGATTAGAGGCCATCAGGAAATTGGCAGGCTATAGGCTACATTGGGAAATTGAAAACACTTTCCAGATAAAGACAATAATAATCCATCGCCAAAGAACTACATAATAGTATTTGAGTGGAGCAAACTCAAGGATGTCTTTAAAATAATGAACGTACTTTTAAGTCCTTGATCTTAGGCTGATAAGGACCAATTCAGAACTGTACACTTATTCCATTTGCAACTGCACTACAGATTCACATTAAGGCATCTAAATGATATTTTAATGATTTTCATTCTATGACTTCCAGTGACTCAGTTTTTGGCCTGCCTCTTGTATGGTTAGTGAACCATTTTAAGTCTGTTGAAGCTTACAATACAAAGAGGATATGTATTATATGTCACTGAATTCTGTCTTTATTTCAAACATTTTCAGAGCTGAATCTAGAAGGTATAGCATTGCAGTGATGAGCAAATGCATAAGGAGAGCACATGAGTGGTATGGTTTGTTCTTGTAGTCTTTAGAATTCAAAATATACATGAGCAACCCATGACTTGTAAGGTATCTGAACTGAGCCTCGAACTATGCAACTGGGTTTGTTGAATATTTCTGGAAATTATAGTGTGAGATAGCCTAGTAACAATCCAAGCCGTGTGCTTACTTAATTGTAAGGAAAGTACCATTACTTTGGCACATTTTTGCTAGTATGCCAGAAACACAACCAATGCCCCATTTATCCTAAGCATGTGTACACTCTTTTGTGCAAACTTGAATCTCTAATCTAGCAGCTCAAAGCTGATTTCAGTTAGGTTTCCAAATTCCAGAGCCAATTAAATACTTAGGCTAAAGGCTTATACTATATGGGAACATTTTTAAAAAGCTGGTCAAGTCATACACATTTTCTATTAAACTGCTTAGCATTTTGAGATTAAAGATTTCTTCTTGGTACTTTTTATCAAAATTTAAAAAGGTCAGGTAAGTTAAAGCTGCAGTTCATCAACATTTGGAGATGCTGAAGTCCATTAAAATAGTGGCCTTAAACTCCACAAACTAATACAGAATTGGGTATAAATGGTGATCAAAACCTTCCAGAAGTAAAACTGGTAGACTTTGGGCACACAGTAATTGTTCAAGATTTCAGAAATTAAATATATTTTGGTAGGCAATATTTGTGTAATAAATATTAAAAACTAAAAGGTACATGTACTGTAAAAATTTCTATTAAAACTCATTTCTATTCAGCAGGCTCTGTATTGTAAATACTTCTGATAAAAATTCGGAATGCAGTGGATTCCAAGGGGTTTTTCTCTTTTAATTTTTCTCCCTTCTGCTTTCTAACCAAGTCTTCTAAACATGCAAGGAAGAGTTTTCTGCTACTTGCTCAGCTTCTTAATAACTTCAAAAGCTATTACAAACTTTATATACCATCCAAGTTCATTCAGGAGACCCTTGGGCTATGACAAGTTAATACATACAAGAAATAAATAAAATCCTTCCACTGCTGAATGTGGAAAGTTAAGTTTGTGTGATACAAAATGACATAGCCAGAGCTGCCAGAACAAAAACTGAAGGAAATCTGTAATTTATTTGAAAATCAAAGGGGCGCCACCCTTTCTCTTTTGAAATGTCTGTACTTGGAGCTGCGTGTATCAGAAATCTGTATTTCCTAGGGTTGGCTGTGGCTGGAAGCTAGGTTTTGGGGAAGTTCCCACCAGTACTGGTTTTATGTGGATATTTCTTGTGACATAGAATAAACAAAGCTTAAGTTTTGACAAGATTTTGACATCTGTAGATCAAGGGCTAAAAAAAAAATACTGAAAATGATAGGTGACAACTTTCTCTCTTTTAAATAATGCCTGAATCACAGCAGCACAGTTCTGGTTAGAGACTTTAAGACAAGGATCTTCAAACTTGGCAAGGTTAAGACTTGTGGACTTCAACNNNCAGAATTCCTGAACTAACATGACTGGAAGACTTAAAGCTGTCAAGTTTGAAGACCCCTACTTTAAGAGTTTTCTAGATGCACATGCCCTCAGAATCCTGTGTTTCCAAAATGTATTCTATAGCTGGTGTAAAACCTGGAGCTGTGTGTATTAGGAACAGCAATGGGAATTAACATTAGCCTATTTTTCTTTGAGATATGGCTTAACTTTGGGAGGAGAGAGGATAAAGATGGAAAGCATCAAGGTTTATTCACTCTTGGATTCTAGCCTGCCAAGAGGGATGCTTCGTATGGCCTTTGTATTTGCCTTAATTATCCTGAGTTGGTTCCCTACAACAAATGTATGGCATTAAGAGGCCCAGGAGCCCAGCTGGGATAATGGGAGCTGTCCTCTTGCAACAAATTTGGAAAGGTTGCTGCAGGTCTTCAATAGATGTATACAAAGGCCCCTTGTGCCAGCATTCTAGAGTTTCCTGGAAGACATCTCAGTGTGTGTTTAAGATGGATCTCCACAGTTTAAGATATGTCAGAAATTGCTTGTGGCTTGCCAGATACTCAACACCTTCATTTGCATCAATTTTGCATTTTCAAGTAAGAAAGCAAAACAGATATGAACTAGCAACTAAAAGCAACCAGAAGGTTGGTTTAACTACCTGAAGCACATCTACCTTTTGCAATTACAAGGCTTCATATGGGAATTGTCAATAAAGTTGAAATGGTTCTTACTGCTGCTTCTGGCACAGTGAGATCAGGGATAACTCTCTAAAATAGTGAATGGCTACTGTACTCCTGCTTATGCTCAGACTGTGGCCACAGGTCCCCAGTCCTGCACAAAATGCAAAAGATATGCCCTGAATTTGCACAAGGATTCACAATGGCCTGCATATCATCTCCTATAACAGATTTCTCTGGGAAGCTCATAAGAAGAAGAAAGTGATTGACCCTGTCCTATTGAACCAAGTATTTCTCTGTGATTTTTGTTAGTACTATATAGTTTGTTCCATTAGTAGTAATGCATTGTACTTGTACTTAAAATTTTACATTTCCTTCAGGTTTCCTACTAGCATCACCCCCAAAGTAACACCTCCTTAACAGGGGTGGGATTCTACTGGTTCGTACCGGTTCTATAGAACCGGTTGTTATGATTCTGCATAGTTCAGAGAACTGGCAAATAGTGCCCCTGGCTGGTCCCACCCCTCTCTGCCCACCCCTCCCCTCCCCTCCCAGTCAGTTCTTATTGTGCAGATGCACGACATTGCATGCATGCCTGACATTGCTGACCACGTTCTCCCCAGCCCAGGCATTCCTTAAGGTTTTTTTCCCCTCCTGGTGATCAGCTGTTTCGATGATCAGCTGTGCCAGGATCCCCCTCGCTGTCTTACTGCTTTGCCCAGGATGCTTCCCTGAGGCCCAGGAGGCAAAAAGGAGCATGAGTCTGCAATCCCTTTTTTGCCTTCCTGGGCCTCAGGGAAACTTCCTGGGAGCAAAAAGGCCCCCAGGAGGCTTCCCTGAGGCCCAGGAGGCCCAAAAATGGAGCACAGAGGGGTGTTGTGCCCCCCGCACTCCATTTTTTGCCTTCCTGGGCCCCAAGGAAGCCTTCTGGGAGCAAAAACACCCCCCAAGAGGCTTCTCTGAGAAGAAGAAGAAGCCACGCCCACCCAGTCACATGGCCATGCCCACCTGGCCACGCCCACAGGACCAGTTGTTAAAAAAATTGAATCCCACTCCTGCTCTTTAATCTTTCCTAATTAAAGGAGTAGTACCAAATCTGATCATTTTAGTTGTCCATTTCTACACCTTTCCCAGCCTGATTTAAGTGATATCAAATGCAGCAGCACAATTAAGTTGCAATGGTTGCAGTTTTCTTTTTGGTTCCTATCCGTTTCAGACTTTGAGCATTACATAAACTCTCTTAACCTCAGTGCTTTCCAGCCATCCCATATCAGCTAAATAAACAGGATGCAAACACTTGTATCATTCTAGACGGCCCTACATAAGCATTGCTTACAATTAGGCATTCTCTGTATTTTACCATGTACTTTGCAATCCTGTTTTCTGCATGGTTCAAAGCATCTATGAATAGGGATTGAATGAAGGCAGATGGCCAGTGAACGTTTCTTAAATTCACCTTTCTCCTCTCCCACCCCCCTCCTCATTTCCCTTTTAAAATGTCTACTAAAGCAGAGTGAGCTGGCTAAGATTCACATTGAACTGACTGTCTGCAATTTGAGCCAAAAATCTCCCACATCAGATCTCTCAGAAATGTAGACTCTCTCTTTGCAGGGAGCTTAAAGCCTGAAACTCATCTAAGGGGATTTGCTGCACCTGGCAGCTCCATGGCTCTGGCCAAAGACATGCAAAGCTTTAGCAGTCTCCTTAGAAGTTAACACCAACCAATCCAGCTGAGACAATTTCTCTGCCAAGACACTGCATGTCATCCACTGATGCTGCCTCCGCTTTTGCTTTGGGAAGAAAGAAAGTAAGGGGGGAGGGGAGAAGAGAGATCCTTTTCAAGTTTGTCTTGGTATATTAGCTGCCTCCTAAAATCTGCCTTGAAGTTTGAGAGGAGTTTGCAGAAGACCATAAAAGGAGTATTAGCAGGCTCACCTGTCATCTTCAAAAACCTGCTTAAGTTGTAAATGTTGATTCTTTTTTCCCTCTTGGACAAAACCACTTCAAAGATAAAAGGTTACTGTAGATTTACCATAGCTTTTAAAAATAAAATCTTACTACTGTATACGCTAGCAAACAGTGCTTGGCTCTCTGTACCTATTAATTCATTATTGTATACATTAACTTGGGGATATTTTAGATACTAACTTTTGGATGTATCTAAAATATAAACACGTTGATTTTACCAACATGTCTCTTCTATCAATGTAAATTAAAGATAGTTTTTTAAAATTCAGTCTGCATTTCTTATGCAGAGGAACAAGGTCTATGTGAAGCATTAGAACAATCTTCTTAATACTAAGGTCTCTTTATTGATAGATTTCTCTGACATAGAGACAGGTCAAGACCCCCCCAAAAAAAAAAGAATTCATTTGGTTTAAAGTGAAGTAGTTGACAGAGAAAATTGTAAACCTAAAGGGATTACTTTTGCTTTGTTATGTCACATGTCAACGTTTTATTTATTTTGTATCTTGAGGCTAGAGTAACATTTTATTCACATAACAATTGATAAGAAAGTTTACATTTACAGATAAAACCATTAAGGCCTTTTCAAGTGAATTTTGTGGAAGAGACAACTTCTATATTCAGATTTAACACCCCATCTGCTACATAATATATGAATTACACATTTTCCATCATTATATGCAAAAGCATGAACCAAATGGAAATAAAATGAAGCAAATAGGGTAATAAGCTCAACTCCAGCATGCATAAATTCTCAGTCTCCACAAAGATAAAAACATCCTCCACATACTTATTCAGCTTGACTTTCCCTTTAGGGATTGCTGTGCTAAAGCACCATTGATGTTACATTAGTTACAAATCCACAGAGCATAATTTCCTTGTTTGTATTATTGCCTTAATGTTCACTGAGTGAATTTACAGATGCATACTAATTTTTGTGGTGCAATAGTCTCTACTCTGGTGCATTTAAATACTTATTCTTCTGGATCCAGTTATAGTTAACGGCATTTCTTTACAGAGTTTTCTTCCAGATTTTGTGAAAAGGAAAGGATGAATATTACATGACTGAAGCAGTCAAGTAAAGTAGTGAAGCTAAGTTAGAAGTCCTCACAATCTTATTTATTTGAGGTTATATGTAAAAATTGCATAATTTTCCATTAAAATATGAGACAGTAAGTGTGTCGATAAAACAGCAAACATTTACTCCTCTTTTATCTAAATCTTCAGGGCACTCTGATAGTTTTTATCTGCACTGTTAAATAATCAAGATAAATTTATTTCGCTAGAAGTAGCAACATTTTGCCATATTATGTGTAAGCTTTGCCCAAAAAAGGTTGCTAATAATTCTTGTGGTTGGGATAGTTTTGTGTGGTTTATTTCATTGATTGTATTTTTATTGGTCAACGATGAACATTTTGCAAAAGGTGTGTTAGGCTTCAAATTATAACATAAAATGAAATGTTTCTACAAGAGAAATTCAAAATGTGATGCTCCTGTATGTCTACTAGGTGTCAGAGCCCATATTTGGAGGCAGAAGTGGCTTACACTCCTATAGAGGAGAGGAAAGGCATGTTTCATGCTGCTTTAACTCCCTTCTGAGAAAGTTATACCTTCCAGAACAAAGAATGCTTAGAGCATTGGCTCATAGTTCATATTTACTGATACCAGTAAGTTTTTCCCCCCCATCAGGTTTATTTTAGTAGCCCTTCTAGGAATCAGAGGGGTCAAGGGGGAGAGTCCTTCTCCATCCTTCATTCTAGCTGGGAATTTTCTAACAAAATTCTCAAAAAACATTGAACAGTCTATTTTGTATCAGGAGATTAAATAGCAGAAGTGGGATTCAGCAGGTTCTGACCA
>AZIM01001208.1:230951-251661 GCA_000516915.1 Ophiophagus hannah
GAAATGATTTTGATATTGAATTAATGAATTGAAATATGAAAGGGAAATTTATCTAAAGATTAGTCGAATGGATAATAATTTGAAGTGATATTAATTAAGAAAGTTGAAGGTGTAGCTATGACTATGTACAGTATAAATATTGTAATCTGGAATCACGTTGCTCACGTGAAGAGATGTGTAAAAAATAAAAAAAAACTTTGAATTAAAAAAAAAAGTAAGCATTCTGTTCCTTCAAGGAAGTCTCAGTTTTCCTTGCAGCTCATTTTCAGATTGGGAAGAGGCAACTCCTGAATATCTTAAAGCCACAGAGAATAGAGTAAGCCTTCTCTGAGAACTGTGCATTGTATTGTGTCTCATTCTTTCTATCTTGAATAATCAAATCACACACAAAAAATGCAGAAATGTGGCTAAATGGGAACCAAAAGAAAAAGAGGCACTGAATTATGCAAAGTCAGAATGACCAGCTTCCATAAGGAATATAAATGCTTCCATTTCCCATCATCCAGAAGCTTCTTGGATGAGAAGCAAAACGTCTTTAAAGAAAACAAGAAAGTCCAGTTGCCTCTTGAAAAAGCACCTTTGGAGCTCAAAAGAGCTTTTAATTAATGTATAACCTAACAAATATTAGTGTTCCCTATGCACATCACCTGCTAATTATATCTGCTACATTCTCATATATTCCTTAGTTGCTTATTGGTTAAATCAAGAGTGCTTATTTATATTCCTAGTGTAGAATGTAAACTATTCTGTCACTATCTACAGTGGACATAAGGTGTTCTATCATCAGTTGGATTTTTGTGTCATGCTGCTAAAAATATCTTGTTATGAATACTTTATCGCCTTTTTTCTCCTTTTCCCCTCTGTTTGGAAGAAATGAATGGGTTGTCTGAAAGAGGCAATAATGCTTATCTGGAGAAGTTGGTTGCCTAGCTTCTCACAGCCCTAATATGAGAAAAAGTCTTCAAGAGGGGAACAAGATTTGATAATGAGATTTCCCTATCACATACATAGACGATATTAGAATGATCAGATGTAGAACTGTAATTATTTAGCAGTGTTTGCAATGAATTCCTCTTTTTTATCTCTGTTCAGATACAATATTCAGTCACATATGGAAAAATGGTTTGCCTTAAAGGTGAATTAGCTGTGCTTTGCAAGATGGTTACAATTTTCATAATCAATAATACTGATTGACCCAGCCTCCATAATAAAAAACTCAGTTGTAACCAAATTGGTACATCTGATGCCATTGGTCACTCAGTTATTCGTTTTGGTTGAATGCTATTGAGGGAAATGGACTATACAATTCATGATAAGTCACATTTCTGCCAGACACTGCATCTACATCATTTTATTGCCAATAATGTGGACACTTCTTTCAGGATATAATCTTTGATTTCCCAGTCAAATTTACCACTCTGGGATTCCTTTTTGCTCCCCAACTGGTCAAAGATGACCACGTAATTCCACTTGGCTGGTCAAATAAGACCGATGTAGTTTTAATGTCACTTCTTCTCAGGGTAAATAAAATAGTACAATTCAATTTTAATTATTCACTACAACATTTACTATCACAAACACAAGGAAGTGAAAGTACAGATAGTCCTTAACTTACAACTGGTAACTTAGCAATCGTTCACAAAGTTATGATGAGCACCAAGGGCTACGTAAGACCCAGATTTGAAATTCCAACTGCCAACCTGGTCATGTGATCACATTTGATAGCCAGTCTGCATTTACGACCATTTGGCAGTGTTCCACAATCACATGACCATGCTTGACTATGTTTTTTTGCCAGTACCTGGCATTTACTTCTGATTTCCAGCAAAAACTGCCCATTGTAGACAACGGGTTTGCTTAACAGCTGTAATGTTTGCATAATGGCCACCACAGAAAATACTGTAAAATCAGACATGGTCCGATGGTGGCCTGCTTAACAACTGACACAACTTAACAACTATAATGCTGGGGTCAATTACGTTTTTTAGTCAAGGACTACCTGTTCCTTGTTCTTTTGGTCAGTGGTATTTCAAGATGTGAGGAAATTGCTTTAAAAATTAATATAGCAGCAAAGAATTTGAGGAATCCTTTAATTAAATATCACATATTTTATTAAAAATCATATATGGCCTCCACTTTTAAAATTGAATCAGTAAAGTAATTCAAAATAAATCACATCTTTCTGTACAAAAGTCTCTTTGAATAAAAATGTTGACTATAGAGGTCTAAACTATTTTATACTCATAGACTCAAACATACATAATATTGAGTTGTAGGGTTGAGTTTTGGTTTTATTGTTTATTTAGGAGTAGTTTTTATTTGCTTTTCAAATTTTTACATAAATATATGTTCCTATGGTTGCTGTATTAAGCCATTGAAAGCTGTCAAATTCTGTTTTTAATTGTTAGTCATTCAAAATCATTTATGTGATATGGGCAGCAAAATTAAAATAGATTATTTAAATCTATTAAATAAACATAAATTGCAATATAAATTACAAGCAGTGATACTTTAGCTAAAATTGTATTACATGTTTTGCCTATTAAGAAATTCAATATTGCAAATAATAGTAATAATTGTTTATTTAATTTGTTTGCTGCCTGATTCTCAACAACTCTAGATAGCTTACAACAATCAAAGAAGTTATCAAAAAAAAACATAGGATAGTGAAATATAGTAATAGATAAAAGTAATTATAGCATTACTAGATTTGAACAATAGGTTAAATGTTTGAATATGGTTTGCTGTAGTATAAATGGGACTGGGAAGGGATTTTGCTTAAAGTGCAATGGTGGTAAAATTAAGAATTATAAGGGGATAAATAATTGAAAAAATAAATTAAAAATGGACTAATGAATGACTGAATTATACAAATTGTTAAATATTGCAGATATGATGAGTAATACAGAATTTATAATAAAAGAAGGGATGTTAATGTAGAGATTGACACAAAATAGTATACGGGAATATTGAAGAATTAAAATTAAGATTTGATAAGAATGTATTAATACAAAATTATATAAGAAAGTCAGCAATATTAATGTAAAATTATTATCATATTTATTTTTAAAATGTAAAACACTCTGGGACCACACTGTTCACACAATGAGTTGTTTGTAACAATTAAAAACAATAAAAAATGTATTTAAAAAATAAATAAATAAAGATGGCAAGTGTGATGAAGTGAGGATTCTCAGTCTTCCTTGCCGGAGGCCTAGGTGAAGAGCTAGAAGCTTCATTTTCAGCATGTTATCACTACTGACAATTCTAGTTAAAGAAAAACTTAACAATTTCTAAAAATAAACAGAAAGTAACAATTGTAATAGGAGAACAGGTACCAATGTTATTGCTAATCAGTATCTCTGGGCAAAATATGTAGATGCATTTCTTAACAACGATCTATTGAGGTCAATGCATTTTGGAGTCTTGCTCAAGATCGAATCAGGCTTGTTTTAATTCCCATCCCAGAAGATACAGGTTCTTTAATAGCCAGTTCTGTAGAGCTATGCATCAAAGAGGGGGATATTAATTACTAGTAAAATAGCAGTCATTATCCATGAGCAGGATTTACATAGCATATCATTATTATATTTACATAGTATTGCTATCATATTTTTATCCTGCCTTTTTTATCTCAAGACAGCGAAGATCTCTAATACTCCTGCATCCTATTTTCCCCACAAAAATAACCCTGTGAGGTGGTTTGAACTGAAAGGCAGTCACCTAGCCAGCTTTCAATGTCAAACAAAAGGCCTAAAATTGATTGTCTGCTAGTTTCTAGGCCATCCCATTAATTGCCCAAATGCTACATTCAACTCTGCAGTGTGTCATACAGCATATAATCATTCTATGACAATAAAGGTTTGCTGTATTATTTTCAGTGGCAATCATTTGCTACCACTGGAGAAATAGATACAGAATAAGAGAGTTGGAAGCAGTGGTGGGATTCAAATAATTTAACAACTGGTTCTCTGCCCTAATGGCCAGCTGCGTGGGTGTGGCTATGGTGGGCATGACCAGGGGATGTGACAGGTAGCACTCAGCCTCCCTGCAGCCCTCTGGGAGCAAAAATGGGCCGCGGAGGGGGCCACGCCGCACACACACACACCGTGCCCCATTTTGGGCCTAGTAGGACTCCTGGAAGGGGTGGGGAGGGGAGGGGCGGGACCAGCCACCCAGTTCAGCCAAAGCGGTGAGAACCGGTTGAATCCCACCACTGGTTGGGAGGTACTTCTTCTAGCCCAACCCCAGCTCAGGCAGAAAACCCTATAACTTTTCAGACAAACAGTTGTCCAGTCTCTTCCTAAAAACCTCCAGTGTTGGAACACACACAACTTCTGGAGGCAAGGCAAGGCAAGGCATTCCACTGATTATTTGTTCAAACTGTCAGGAAATAGGTACATATTTGGAGTAGAATTTAGCCAATTCTGTTTCTCTCATGATCCTTTCTTCTATCTGCAGTGCTCTCATCCAAGTTGAGGAATGATGCAGTATATACCCAGAAATACAATATGATGGTAGAAACAAAAACAAAATACACAGGAACATGAGAAGAAGAAAAAAAGTCTCCTATTGACTAAACAAAAGATTACCAAATTCTTGTCTATGTTTTCTGTGTTCCCATAGTGACCACTCAGGTGTCTTTTTAAGCCAGATATATGTATATTACAGCTCACATTTCACACAGATATTGTTGAGAGGAAATCTGCCTCTGATTCTAAAGAAATTTCATCAGTTACTAAGCTTTATTTCCTGCCACCTTGGGTTTTTTTTCCATTGAAAACAAATTGGCTATTTTCACATCATATGGAATTTTGAAGCTCAACTTGACCCTTTGAAGAGGGACAATCCTGAATGTGCCACTCTTAAATTCTTCGCCTCAGCCAAGTTAAAATGTCTCCATGTCTATGTTTTCCATACCATGCATAATTTCAAAATATCTCAACCGTATTGGGATTCCTTTTCTAAGCTAAAACAATTGACTACAAAGATATGCTTTGCCGAGGGAGGGAGGGTAATATCCATACTTGGAATACCACAATTGTGAGTAATCTTTCCTCATGAGTGGCTACCAATCTCACTTCAGGGAGCAGGGACACCACCAAACACCTTGAACATTAATTCAGGGGTAGACCCAGATGGTCTGTCTACCAAGATACTTTTCTGACACCACAGTTTGTGCCAGGGGAAGCTTCTTTTTTAGCAGCCCCACATGGTGTATTTTAGTACTCATGAGGTTTAATATTTGAATATAAAAGTTTCTGGGCATTTGAATAGCATGACTCAGATGTTTCCGGAAAGGGAAAGAGAGGATGCTGTTAGTTATTAATTACCATCAGTGACTCATTCAGTAGAAAAGCTGGATGAGGACACACCTGTAAACAGCACCTTTTCAAGAATTTCAAGATCTATTTCCAGAATATTTAACTTTCACCAGTGAAGTTCTCCAGATATCCTTGGACAAAGGATCCTTGCATATTACTAACGTAACTCCCTCATAACAATGTTAATATGAAGTAAGATATACCCAAGAATGATGCCGTGATTTCCTGGAGGAAAAGGCAAAATGGAAATGTATAGTATCAGTCACATCGTATTTATGGGGCCAAGGTTTAGTAGACAGGTAAATATAGGATGATATTCATCAGGCAAGAAGGGGCTGATCTGGATATCCCAGTTTAATTGCCTTTACCAGCAAGTTACTTTTTATTTAATATTTAGAGGTAGAATCCATTTATAATTGCCAAACTCAGCTTGCGTTAATATGCATGATTTTACAGACTTTTTTCATTAGAATTAAGAGATTGAAAGATAATAATAATCACAAATGCCAAGCTTTGTGATGTAATCTTCAAAGAGAATTTGAAGTAGCTTCTACAAAGCCCTTTTGTTCACAATATTCATTTGATTGCTCTAGCCACCCCATTCCCATCTCCCCTAGGAATATTTCCCATGGGGTTATAATCTGGAAAGCTAGGTCACCTAGTAAGTTGAGTTACCACACGTTGTAATTTCTTGATCATACCAAGATGCATTTTAAAGCTTAGAGCAATAGTAGCAACTGCATGATAAATTTCACGATAAAAAAGTTCCCCAGTTCTGCTTAGATATTCTATACCAGGCAAAGCTGTCAAAGTCCATCATGTTAACATAGTGCTTGGAGCATAGCTTATAAAGGGGAAAGTGTCTTTTGATATCACTTTCAGGAAAACCCTTTACACCTATTGAATACAATTAAAATTCAGAACAACTTAAAGGTGCCTTGATATCTGGGTATTTAGACTGGCTCTATGCAGATACAGCATCTTGCCATTGTTCTACTGTTTTTCTTTTAACTATGGCATTATGACAAGTAGCAAGCTTCATGACCTGTATTAGATTTGTTGGGTAGCAAATTATGTCAGCTTTTCGTGAAGCAGCCTTTCCCTCCCAGACTCCAGATAGGTTAGTGGGAAATTTTAGCATTGTTTATCATCACATCAAGATGCTACCACATTGGAGATGTGTTAAGACAGGAAGCTGCAACTTTACCAGCTCAAAGACTGCCTCAGATTGTGTATATACATAAGAGGCCAAGATTCTTTTTTTTTTTAAATAAAGTTTTATTATACATTTTCTTCATTTTGTATTACAGCTTCAATTTTACAACCACAATATACTAATTGTATCAATATTCTACATTATGCATTCTATTATACTTCCTATGTTCAACCATTTAACTTTTCTTTATACAAATACCATATTCTGATTCTCCTTTATCTTTAATTTCCATCGTCAGCCTGTCCATTTCAATGCAATCAGGTATTTTCCTTACTACCAGTTCCTCTGTGGGTGTATTTCTGTTTTTCCAATTTTGTGCATAGCTAATTCTCACCATTGTTATTACATGAAGCATTTCTTATTATATTTCCCTGTTAGTAAAGAGGCCAAGATTCTTTTAGCCCATTTCAAGAGTTTTATGGGATGAAATGTATACTTTAAACCTAAGAAACTTATAGGAGAGAGAGAGTGAGACTGAGTGAGTGACAGAAAGTAGGGTGAAAATGTCAGCCTAGCCATTCTGGTGAGTTCAAAGACTGGCATAAATAATTCTCTTGATTCACATATAAGCCCTTGGCTTGTCCTTTCTGCTCTAAAATCTTGCTTAAATTATAGGAATCTATTTCCTATAGATTCTTAACTTTCCTGACATTTTGTTAGATTTATATTGCCATTTGGTAAACTGTTAACAGAGACTTTATTCTGTTTCTTCTTTTTTCAGTTTGAGAGAAGCTAAACTTGGAAACCTTTAGCAGCTTACATATCCACATTTTTCTTGTTGCTGTTAATGTAATGTTTATATTAAATTACACTGCATAAACTTTTTTTTCCCTTGCCTGCTGATGCCAGCAGAAAAATTAATCCAATTATTTTCCCATTCTGACAGAGTTACAGAGGCAAGACAGTGTGAAGCCCCAGCAAAAAGACATCCAGCTCTATGACACACCTTACGAACCTGAAGGCAACGGTGTGGAATCTGATTCAGAAAGTGCTGTGAGTCAACGCCTGAGAGAGAGCAAGTTGCCACAGGATGATGATAGGCCTGCAGATGAGTATGACCAGCCATGGGAATGGAATAAGGTCACCATTCCTGCTTTGGCAGGTGAGAGCCTCTGAAGGAAATCATTGCAGTTCTGTTTTGTGTCTTGCAGGAGTTATTAAAGTATGAAGTGTTCTGGTTTAACATTTTATTGAGTTATAAAATATTGTAAAATACAAAAGTAAATTGAAAAGCATTGAGGAGGAAGAGGAGGAAGAGAAGTAAGGAAGAGAAGTAAGGAAGGACTTTTTTACTGTTGCAGTAAAATAATGCATTAACTTCAAATCACAACCTTTTGGTTATGAAGAAGCCATTTGTGTAAAGATCTACCAATCTACACAGTAAAACCCAAAATCAACGTTTCATTCTTTTCCACTTCAAACACGAAGTTCAGAAGCAAAAGTACTTATGTTCTTTTCTCTAATCAAAGTAGTCAATTTTGCCCTTCCAGCCAAATCCATCAACTTCTGCAACCATTCGTCCATAGTAGGAATTGAATGTCCTTCCATTTTTGTGCATACAGTAGCCTTGCTGCTGTCAACATATATAATAACAAAGTTATTTTTCCCAGGTTTTTTTCCATTAGGCCCAAAAGGAAAAGTTTTGGTTTCATTTTTATCTCCATTTTCAAAATTTTCTGTATTAAAATATGAATCATACTCCAAAAAAGTATGGAGTGTTGATGCTGTTTTAGAGCATAATAGAGCGATTTTGTGATATCTAGTGTATATTATTGTGATCTAAGAAAATCAAACAGAAAGCCTTGCTGTTCAGAGCCAGCACGCTTCTGAACAATAGACAGGAGAAATTGTCAAGACTGGGTCATAGCTACAGGCACAGAACACAGATTCACAGTGGAATGTGCACTTTCCTACAGTGGACCACTAAAAGCTTTTTCTGGAAACAGTCATAGCTCCATATCTGAATCCTTATCTTGTCTTTGGTTTTAACTGGTAATACGGCTAGGTGTCAGAAGATACTGGGGAATTGCAGTCTATCCAATTTGATAGGTAGTTTGTCAAGGTCAATCAGGGTAGCTAGGTCTCACAATGTGGCATCTGCACATAGTATAACCATCTCTTCAACCAGATCTGTCAAAGCTTCAGAACCTGAAAACAGTGTGAAAGAAATCATAGATAGGAATTTGTCAGTGCTATCATGGATGGATTTGTGGTTGTAGGACTGAATTTCAGTTACAGAAAAATCCAGTAATTATCCAGTAACTTGTTTACTATGTATTTTGCTGGAGCCAGAATAATGATGATTTTCAAAGTTTTATGCCTGTTCCATATTTAACTTCACAGAAACTTAAATTTTCATAAAAGATTAGATTTTTGATGGAGTGACAGCCATAGAGGGAGTTTTTAATTTTCTCTTACCTGATGATACATTGCTTTTTGAAAGTCTGACAACCCAAAAGACATAGTTTAGTACCAGTCATATAGATTCAGATTAGCAGATGAGGTTGCTACACAGTCATTTGGGATATTATTCAACACACCTTTGTTGTTTTGAAATGCAATTAAGGTAGGAAATTGAAATTATATCAGCTGAAAAAAATGAGCATTAGATGAAATTTCAGGAGCTATTTTAAGGTTGTTTTTTATCACAATGCAAATGTTACTTTGGCTTTCAGTATTTTGCCTATGGAGCTATTCTTTTTAGTGGGGAAATTTCTCTCTCCTTCTCTTTCTGTCGATGCTATTTTCTGTATGTCTGTATATTTGTATCCAAAACACTGATACATGAATAGATTATTTATAGCAGATAGGATTATACCTTAGATGTCCCCCCATATCTGCTACTGCAGAACCTCCATACCTCCCACAGGTGCATTGCAGAGCACACTTGTCCTTCCTCATTACATCCTTCAGAATTGAATCTGAATCATTTTAAAACACTCATTGCCTTTTAATTTCACATACTTTATTCTCCTACTAAAGCTTAACAACCTGATTGGCAGGAGGAACGAACTGCCTTCCTAAATCATTGAGATGCAGACCAGAGTCATAGATGTGTCTGCTGCTGCCTAAAGTATTGCCTTTCTGTGTATAATAAGCCCTGAGGATATGCTACTTCATTTCTTTTCACTTGAAATCAATGCTTCGGTAACTCATAACTATATAACCAGATTTTGGAATGATTCTTTATTGTTAATTGAATTTCTGGTACAAGTGTATTGAGGCAGTTGCTGTTAACAGAAGAGATTCCCTAATCAGCTTTCTGGGCAGGGTGTTGTATTTTGGTGTTATGCTTAATTTGGTTGCAATTAATGAGGCAACATCTGTTTGTTAGAAAGTATTGTTCTGTACAGCTGAGTGGAACTTTTAACCTGTGTGAAACTGCATTTGTAGAAGATAAATAGCAATATATATCAGTGGTGACTTTTTCTGTGTATGCTAATACTTTCTACTGATTTTCTGCTTAGCTGAAGATTCTAATTAGCAGTTTTGTTCATCCAGTACATACTAAGAGTAAACAGGTATTTTAGTGCTCAGGGCTGTAGCCACAAAGGAGAAGCTGAATGTCTTGTGAAATATTGTGGATTTGTCCTCTAATTTTTTAAGATGTCATAAAGTTTTAAGAATTTTCTCATTTGGGGCAAGTGAACATATGTGCACTGTGCTTAAAAGTTTGTGAATTGTTTAGATTTTCAACATTTGCATCAACATGACCTAAAATGTGGTCTGTTCTCTACATAAGTCTTAAAATTAGATAAAGAGAACCTCATTAAATAAATGAGTCAAAACATTGCAGTAGCTCTCGACTTACAACCAGTCATTTAATGAACATTTGCAGTCATTACAACATCAGAAATGGCTGCTTGATTGCCTGCAAAGCACTTTTAGCCATCATAAAACATCTTGCCACTCCCTCTTTAGGTAATATGACAGTTTGGGACCTTGGCAACCTGTATGTATTTACAACTGGTTTCCAAATGCCCTGTGATTATGGATTCTCCATTTGCAATATTCTCTGCTGGCTCCCCCAGAAAGTCAATAGGTAAGCTGGAGGAAAAATTGCAAGCCAAGGGGATGTTGGATTTCAGCTCCATTCCCCCAGCATGACAAGGAATTTCCCCTCCCCTTCATGTAGGGAGGGGAAATCCTCCTACATGCTAGAGGAATAGACCTCAAATCTGGTAAAAATCCTAGCAAACAGCAGTCTGCTATGCCATTCAGAATTCTGGCATTGGCTGTTGTTTTCCCCTCCCCTCCGGAAAGTTCAGAAAAGCTTCACTCACGGAGGGAAGGAAAAAACATATAGTGCACTGGAGGAACAGATCTTTAATCTCACAAAAATGCTAGTGAACATCAATATTCATGCAAGTATTCTCCCTCGTGGGGCAGGGTGAGGGGCCAGGTCTCCTAAGTGTCATGGGAGGCTTGTACTCTCTTCCTGGAGGTCCAGTTAACTATCCACACTGTTGCATAATGACAGCAACTGGAGAGCCAAGATTGTTGTCATTAAGCAAAGTAGTTACATGGCATTTCACTTAATGACTGCTTTGATCAGTGACCAAAATTCCCAGCCCAATTATGGTCATAAGTGGATGTATCTGTGGAAAATGATCCAAAGCTACATATTTGTGTGTTGCAAAACTTTGCTTTCGGTAACAGGTGTGCACATTTCCAATAGCTGTTGATTAGTTCTGCACATTAGCTTGGAGGAATTTTAGCCCATCCCTCCATACAGAACAGCTTCAAGGATGTTGGTGAGCTTTCTCACACTTCAGGTCCTTCCACAATATTTCTATAGGATTAAGGTCAAGAGTTTGATTTGGCCATTCCAAAACATTAGCTTTCTTCTAATGTATTAATTTATGAAAATAAGTCTTTGATAGTAAATACCCAGAATGCTGTTACTTAAACAAGGCAGATGATCACATCTGATCATCATCCATTTATTAAACATCTGACTCTAATTTCTCTTTTAAATGAACTGATAATCCTGGAGGTTCACATATTTTTGCCACACATAGATATGTAGGTTTGGTTTATTTTCTAAATAAATCAATGAACAAGTATAATGTTTTTGACTCATTTATTTAATTGGGTTCTCCTTATCGAAATGTAGGGCTTATATGGAGAAGAGATCATGTTTTAAGTTGTATTCATGCAGAAATACTGAAAATTAAAAAGGCTTCACAAACTTTTCAACACTACTCTATTCAATTGCTTATAATTAAGCCTTCTCCAACCAGTGTCTCAGCATGGCTATTTGGAAGACTGACAAGAATTTGACATTATTTTATTGTCAATGGAGACCCAAAACTTTTTACAACTTGAAAATGACATTCTAACTGTCATCACTATTAACATTGAACAGTCTTGTTGGTTTAAATCCCTTCCTTCTTTCTTTTCTTCCTCCCTTCCTGTTTTGGGCAGTGTGAACTAGATTGCTCCATTCTGCTGCATGACTAGGCCTGTTCTATTATTTAAAAATGAAAAGCTCTGAGCATCATTTTACTAATTAAATTATTTCTAGCCAGACCTATTACTTTACATATTTCATGTCTTTCTCAGTTTTAAATAATACAGTACAGCAACATTACTTCTCAGGATATTACTGAAAGAACCAAATATAGCTCTATATTCTGAACATCCTGCTGTCAGGGCAAGGTTAAACATCAAAATTGCAAAGCAAGAGTAGCAATGTTTAAGCATCTGAAACAAAATAACCACCAGATTGATTCTCATAGAGAAGGAAAAAATTTTTCCTTATTTTTCAAATAATTCTGGTTTTACTCCAGAAAAATTAGTCTTAGAAAAATAAAAAGAGAAAAACAATCACAACTTTAAACTTCAGACACTTCTAGAGAATGTTATGTAACGTTATAAATTATAATTGTACTATTCTGACTGGAAGATTGACTGTACTGTGGGGTTCAAAAATTAGGGGAGGAAATGCATGCCACTTTAAGCAGAAAAGTGGGAGTTTTAATCAGTCATGCAGGTATCATAAGTTATCATAAAATAATATAGTTAAGATCCTGTTCTAACACACATGAACAACATAGTAATGTTTATGAAACTGAAAACTGTTTTCATTCATTGAAGACAGTAGTGTATCTTAAAACATGAATTTATCAGGAATTGTTTGATTGGTTGGTTCATTGATTGATTGACTGATTATGTGCAATGAAGTCATTTTTGACTCCTGGCATCCAGATAAATAGAGTTTCTGTATGATGAAAATGATTGCCGCTGTAAGTCTCTCCATCTTGAAGGTTGTCCCCTATTTCTTCCAATCTTTCCCAGCATTAAAATCTTCTAAGTCAGCTAAGTCTTTGTATAATGTGCCTGGAGTAGAATAATTTGAGCTTGATAACTGAACTGAACAGTCTATAATTACAAGTGGATGTATTACTAGAGACTTCTTAATTTTTCTTAAAGCCATTTTCATATTAAATACCTTTGTACTCAGTTGCTTCAGTTGGTAGTATGAATCTGGATCAATTTCTTTTTAAATTCAGCATACCTGGTTTAATCATATATGCTAACCAAAATACCCGCAGAATGTGGCAGTTCTTCATCTAGAATGAAAAAATCATATGGGTTTGCTTCATTTATATTTGCTTGATAGAAGGATAATTTATTTTATAAGGTTCTTGGATAGAAAACAGACACTACTTTAGTAGAAACAGAATAAGTTTATACAGAAAACAGACACTGCTTTGCAGAAACAGAATAAGTTTATAATAATGCTTGCCAGAAAACTTTTAAAATAATACGGGAAGTCAAGCTAGGCAGCCAAATGTATTGGATCCATAGATAAGGCCATCTATTACACACAGATAAAGCTTTTGCTACTACTTTGTCTCAGGAGCAGACATTTTTAATCTGCCCAAGCAATTGTTGAGCTCAGTAGGAGATGCTAAGAATTGAGGCTTTTTGAACTGGAAAGCCAGTTGGCGATGATCCTACTGCTATGGGATCTCTATAGTGTTGAGTTTTCCGGAATCTGGTGTCTTTCAACTGAACTAGAAGTTAGTCCTCAGATCTTCATATCTTTAGAAGTATTCTATTAGTTGAGGCTGGAAGTGAACATTGGACTAATTGTCTCTAGTTCAAAAGAAGCTTTATTTATACAAAAAAAATCTAACATAGAAGCTATGTTATTCAGGATTTTTATAGAAAATCCATGATGGCTGTTAATTCTGAGAATTGCAGGACTAAGACATTTCAAGTGTGCCAGTTAGGAAAAGATTGAACAAGAGGTCTGGATCTTGAATCCGAGTTCAGGAATATATAAATTTACTTTTTTTAAAGTGATAGCTTTATTATAAAAATAAAAATCATAAAAATATAGTATGATATCTTCATTCTTTACTAATCACTGACCATAATTCTGCAAATTAAGACAATGAATAGTATTTATTTTAAGTAAAATTATAAGTGGATTGTCATGGTGATCAAGTCATGACAAGTTTACAAACTGTATAAAAATTGTTGTCATTGGCAACTCTAAAAAGACTATAGAAATATTTTATGAGTTGACAGTCATATTCAAGAAATCATACAGGTTTGATAATGGTAACTGTACATAAAAATTCAGAATTGTCTGGGTACTTCACCCAATAAACACTGTTGTGAAATGGGTTCTTGAATCCTTATAGAAGGTGCAGTATAATAGGTCATAGGCTATGGATTCAAGTGGTGCAGCCTTAGTCATTAAAAAATTACAAAAATTTCCCTTCAGGCACAGCTGTTGGGAAGGCATTTAAATGTGCTAATGTTGTTCATGCTCTTTAGAGGTTGGCAATGGTTATTTGATTTAAATATCTTAGTAGACTGAAAAAAAGGGGCTTGACTACCCAGAAAACACATTCCCAGCAAGGTCCAACTGACCAGTTGTATTGCTTGAGTGCAGTCATTTAAAATCCACTATCAATAACCTATTTTGAGGACCCATATTATTCCAGTTTTTGCCAGGATGATCCTTGTCACATTGATTCCTAATTATCTACCATAATCAATGAATTTAGATTTCCTGAACATAAATTAATAACTTTAACCGGTGTGCCATAATAGATCCATGCAACTAGAAATGCAGGAGAGGAGCAACTGTCTCACTGTTTACAAAGATTCACAGTCAGGACCCCGGTTATGGACCTCATGCTACACCCCAAATTGTTCACCCCAATACTCAACCTAGTATCTCTAAACCACGGGTGTCAAACTCGTGGCATCACGGCATCACGTTGCCGTCACGTGATGTTTCGCAATGTTTTTCCCATTCGCAGAGCTGGGGTGGGTGTGGCCTGCACATGATGCATCCACTTGCGGGGCGCCAGTTTGACACCCCTGCTCTAAACTGTCTCTAATGAGAACAAAAGAGCATGTCTTTGTGGTAAGTGGAAGGTGCTGTTCCCAAAGCCACCTGCCAGAAATTGTGATTGATCCAAATATTCTTAGAATGTTGGCTGTCTTCTCATAGAACATCACAGAATGGAAAGCCAGGTCTAAAAATTCAATCTACGTGGATTATGTTACCACCTTTGATGTCCCATCTCTTTGGAATCAATCCCAAATTAATTTATGAGCCAAAGCAGAAGCCTACCCAAACAGCTTCATATTCACCTCTGGCATCTTATAAGATGCCATTCAAGCACTTAAGCTGTGGAAATTACTGTCTCTTTCCACACATACCATAACTCTGAGTGTTAAGTCATCGCTTTCTCCCTGTTCTGCTCACTATATACAGAAGTGAATGCTATAAATATGTACATGTATGTTGGCAATTATGCTACTTTGATTTAAAAAAAAAACTAGAGGTGTTCTAGCTTGGAGAAGCATAGTACTTTGGAGAGGCATAGGCAAAGTATATAAGCCTACAGCCAGCATTCATATTCTGCCCACATAGGACGATTGAAGGTTACATCCCAAATATGTGTTTAGTAGATAACCATGTTTTTCTCCTCTTGTTTAAAGCATAAACCAAATACTGACATTTCCCCAGAAATCTTATAGAAATTACAATCTTTAAAAATGGTAGTGAATCTTTGAATCTTTGGAAATGGTAGTGCAGTGATATGAATTTAACTCAGGGTAAACGGATATTCAAAGAGAAGAATAGCTATCATGACCTTTTTCTTTTCCATTTAAGTAGCAGCCATTCTTTTCACTTTTTGAAATTGGATATTGCTATTTTTCTACTATTCCCTCAACATACAGAATTAAACTGAGGGCAAACATTATTATAAAATCCATTGTTTCGGTATGAAAAATCAACAATCTCACTATAAAAGTAGCATCTCCATACCCTTGCCTGTGGATAGGCAAGATTGGAGATGTACATTTAATTTCATTAACTCATCCTTCCATTGCATAATGCATGTTAAAAATTGCATAATGCATGTTAAAAATTTCATTATCAGTAGTTTCTTTAAAAATTCTGAAAAATTGGCTTTTGCATCGCAGTTGACAGTTTATCTTTTGCTACTCTGTAGATTGATTGCAGTTTTTATTCTAATACATTATTATATTGCAAACATTTGAAGTTAGTTTTTTCTTTTCCAGAGTTAGTGGATGCTTGAACAGAGTGTGAAGATCATATGCAATTTATACATAATTTTTTTCCTTCTTCTTCTCATCTGGAGGGAATATATGACAAAATAGTAGTGTGACAGTGAAATAGCTCTCTTGATATTTAATATGTGGTTGTTACACTAGCAAACTACCTAAAGCAAGAAGACAAATTCCTATACTGAAAACCTTTTTTGAATTGCAAATAATAAAATATGTAAAACCCTTTGGCTTTGTAGCTGTCCTTTTGTTTATGAGAGGAAGACAGAAGTCAGAAAATGTGAGGGTTTTTTAAATAAATCATTGGATTAGATTAGAACAGGAATGTCAAACTCGATTTCATTGAAGGCCACATCAGGGTTGTGTTTGACCTGGGGGGGGCGGCAGGGGGTGTGGCCACCTCACTGTCATGCATCAAGGCTCCGTTTTCGGCCGCGATGGCCTCCTGCAGCCCTCTGCCAGTGAAAACGGAGTTCAGGGGGGCCATATGTGGTCCTCCAGAGCTCCATTTTCACTGGCAGAGGCACCGCAGGGCAGTCCTTTGCTGTTTCCAGGGCGTGCCAGATCTAAGCACCCTGCGAGCCACATACGGCCTGCAAGTCTTGAGTTTGACATCCCTGGGTTAGAACATAAGCTACCATTTTTGCCCTACCTGTATAACATTGTATCTCCACCTGTTTCTTGGCCCAATGAAAATTTCTCAGGAGAATCGCTAAAAACTGTTTTTGGTAACCCAATGTGGACATTTTTTCTTGGAAGTATTGAACTGCTTTGCCACTGCCTTCTTGGGGGATTTACTTTTAAATTTCCCAATCTATCCTACACTTTGGGATTTTGTTATGGTCTCTTATGCAAGCAGTATCTAGATATGATCTTAGCTTAGTTTAGCTTTTTTTGAGATCAGCCAAGATTTCAAGTTCTGTCTTTTGCAGTTGTAAGCAAAAAGCTAGTGTAGAAAAATTTGATATGTACTTTAATTTCATGTATGTCAGTTTCATATGATATTTTGAAGTAATGTAAATGTTTGTATTATCAAACTTTCAAATATCAGCAGGGATTCTAGCACAGCCTTTTTATAATTGGGAGAAAACATCAGTCAATTCAGATTTTGCCAAGAACATCAATACATGCATTTCTTACAGTAATCATTTAAGGGGCTAAATAAGAAAGCGTACATTTGTGAATTGTTATAAAAGCTATCCCTTCTTCTTCATTAAGGTTTTGTTAAGAAAAAGTATCTCTCTGCTTCTTCTATGTCACTTTTCTGCAGCTGATAGATTAGGTTTACCTTTCTGGAGCTGATGGCCTTGAGATGTATTCATTGGAGTGTATATTGGAAATGATGGGACTAGAAAATTCCCATCTCCTTAGAGATTCAATCCAATACTGCCTCCAGAGAGAAAAAGGCTGGAATGAAACAATAATGAGGGAAAAGCCATACAGACACACATACAAAAACTCAATAAAGTTTTGTCTCAGTGAAGGAGTGTTCTTTATAATATATGTGTGTGTGTGTACATACACAGATGCGTGCACGTGTGCGCACACGTATGTATGTATGTATGTATGTATGTATATCTTCTTGATGGTGGTGGTTCTATACCCTTTAAAGATTATAGGATGCATTTTTTAGTTCTACTGCTAAATAAAGCTTTTATTTCAGAATGACATAATTCTATCTGTAGAAACCCCATACTGATTTTGGCAAGCTAAGATGTTTTCTGCTCTGAGCTGCTAATACTCATTTGGTGTGCCAGCTGGAGTATATTGTTAGTAGGCCATAAGATAACTGCTAATTGGTAACAGTATATATTTTAATTAAACATCTTGTGAGTTCAATATCCACATAAGATGTCAGATGTATCCATATAATTCACTCATTTTTCCTCTGACTGATCAGGCTCCCGTAAAGAAAATAATTTTGCTCCAGGCATTCATTACATATAATAATCAGTGACATCCTCCACAAACTTCAGTGACACCAAAACAGTAATTCTTTTCACTCATCGTTGTATAGATAACACAATTACACACTTTTTTTCCTAGCATCTTACACAATATGAAAGTTAAAACATTTGCACAAGGTCACACAAATTTCATCATTTGTTCTCCTTGTCCTGCACTGCAGATGGCCATGGATAGAAATATTTATTCTCTTCTGATGCAGACACATTACAAAAACTGTGTTTCCTGATGCATCTTTGCATGAGTCAAATGCTTTTTAAGTTTGCTGTCTTCCAGACAGGAGATGTACAATGAACAATAACATGTTGAAACACAGCAAGCAGTATTTCTATGCACTCTTAATACAATTTATAATATAAAAGTAGAACATCCTTTCAGTTTAATTCAAGAAATTGTTCTTTAGCAATCAAAAAATCTGGAAGTGCTCTGGAATCATACCACACTTAAAGGATAGAGTTCTGTAGTAAAATTACCATCATAGGGAAATTTTAAATGCAATTATGTTTTTTAAACTGTGACTTCCTTATCATCTTCACACAGAGTTGACAAGAGTTCCTTGTCTGACTTCTCCAATTAAATGATTGCTTGCAGCGTTTAATTATGTACAGATTATTGTAAATGGATTACTGTCTGCTTGCAATGTAGATAGTTTAATTACTATAGCAATATTTTTAAGGAATTATGCATATACCTCTCCACATTACAGAATATTGCTATTTTGCACAATAAATATTTACAGTTTAATTCCATTTTGTGAACCATTTGAGCATATTTGCTTATTATTATTCTGTTTGTCTTAGAATAGTTTAATTTGTATAGTTTAATTTCATAATTTCAGATAATGTTATTCATTGGCACCTCATCTTAAAAGAGACTTCCTATGTGGATATTACATCTGTGTTAATCACCAGTACACATGTCCATGTGTGGCATAGTCACGAGACAAAGTAGACTTGGACATGTAAAGGTGTAGGCACCCTGCTGAAATTATATGTTTAAGTAAATCCTTGAGTGAATAGAAACTGATATAACCTCGGTAGGGTACAATGTTAAATACATTTTTTCTTCAAATCTTAAGGTATAACTACTATCTATGTTCATTAGTTTAGAGAATCAAATAAAAATGCTACACATGGCACTCTAATCTTTTCAATCAATTAAATGTTTATTACAATCATAATAAATGAGGTTCAGGTTAAAATTAAAAAACATAATATTTCACTCAGTGTTTTGCAATAGCTCCTTGAGCAGCGTTCAGAGATTTCAAGCAGCCAACAAAAAGTCTTCCTATTCTTGTTCTTTGTATCTTTTCCCATTCTCCCTTGCTCTTAGGACTTAGAAATATTCTTAGAATTTCTTGCATGCACTGTATGCTTAAGATCTCATCACAAATTCTAAATAATATTCAAGTCTGAGAACTCTGAAGTTACATTTAAAGGTACTTGTAATACCTTTATATATATTTTTCCCTATAAGTACTTCATGGTTTATTTGGAAGAATGTTTCAGGCTGTTGTCTTACTGAAATATCAAGCTTTTTTTCAACTTCAATTTCTTCCTTGACTGTGAGACATTAGATGCAAAGAACATGCTGGTGTTTAGCTGAATCATTCTTTATGCCCACAATATTTCCTATGCTTCTGGCTGCCAAAGGATAATAGAGTAATCCTTATACTTAATGGTTGCCAAAGTATGCTTTTCCTCAACTGTTTTGCCCTTTTTGCTCCCAACATTTCTTGTCTGGTTGTAGCTGAACAGCTCAATTTTTGTTTCATCATTCCAAAGCTTTTTTTTTTCCAAAACACTTCAAGTTTACCAGGGTTTCTTTTTACATACTTTAGACAATGTGTTTTGTCATGAGATTAGAGAACTGACAAACTGTCCCATATGGACCATTCTTGTATAAGCAACACTGCAATGTTGCCAGTTATTCCACTATCAGCTAAACTTTTCAGCAGATTGTTTGCAGAGATCTCTGGGTTTGTTTTACAGATAAGACCATTCTAGCAGAGATTTTTTCTTGATCTTTGAGGTCTTCATTTGATTTCCACAGTTTGTTGTAACTTCCATTTTTTAAAAAAAGTATTCCTCGAGGTTGAAATTGCTAGCTGGAAGCATTTAGAGGTTTTATAGCCTTGTAATACTTTCTAAGACTGAATTACTTTCATTTTCAAATGCTCTTCACAGGAACCCACAGAAGGTAGAGGGAAGGTAGACAAAACAACAACTCTAACCTGAGTTAAAGCGTGAGAGTATTTTATTATCTATAGGATTGACTTTGCCTGATTAATTATAGGCTTAATGATCACTTTTGCAGCCTTTATTGAGTGTTACAATAACACAAAGATAATAACTGTTGCAGAGAATCATATAGCCGTGCCTAGTGACTACTTTCTTTATTGCTTTTTTCTCATTTGCATGTTGAACCATGACTTTAGAAAGAGTGCAGAGAAGAGTAACAAAGATGAGTAACAAATTACCAGGTGCTGGTAATTGCCTATAAAGCTCTACATGGCGTGGGGCCAGGGTATTTGCGGGATCATCTACTGCCGGCAGCGATGTCCCAGAGCCCGGTGCGCTTCCATAGACAGCGCCTCCGTAAGGTGCCGTCAGCCAGACAGTGTCAGCTGGCGGCCCCC
>AZIM01001208.1:257185-268193 GCA_000516915.1 Ophiophagus hannah
GGGAATTATTTGTTTAGCAGAGTGATGGAGTTTGGAAAAAAAAACTGTCCTTGTGTCTAGTTGTTCTGGTGTGCAGTGCCAGGTCTTCAGGCCCTTACGGAAGATCAGGAGTGTGGAAGCAAACCTCACTCCAGGGGGCAAGATGTCCCAAAGGGCAGGAGCCATAGCAAAGAAGAACCTTCTCCTGGACTCAGCCAGAATTCCATGGCTGCAGCAGGTCTCCTCTGCTGGCACTGGTAGGGTAGGCCAGTCCCATTAGGTGAGACAGTTCCTCAAGTAACCTGGACCCATGCCACTTAAAGGGGATAAAACAAACACCTTGAATTGCACCTTGAAGCAACCAGTGCAGCCAGTGCTCTAACATGTAATATTGACACGAAAGTTCGGGTAGCGTTGAAGCTTTTATTTTGCTTAAAACACCCTTAAAATTCAACACACTATTTTTGGCTGAGGTTTCTATCTTCTAACAGTTAGTAGCTAACTGTACATTGTGTATGATTTCATTCAGATAAAAACTGTGAGAAGGGATCATAACTCTGTGATTAAGACCTTTGTATCTAAGGAAAGAGATCTCACATATCAAACTAAGAGAATCTTCTACTTCACACTTGTAGAAGACTTTGTGTAAGTGACACAAGTTAAAGTAACTAATAGTGTAACTCATACTTTAAAGGGTTAGGGGGAGGGAAGGGAAGGAAGGAAAGAAGGAAGATGTCTTGATCTATCCTTTCTTTTTTCATCTAATAGAACAGAACCTTGAAATAGGTTCTGTTGAAACTGAAGTAGGAAAGGTAAAAAGCAACATACTACTTTATGATAAGTAGTTTTATACTTCAAAATGATGCTTTGAAGGTTTCTTTCATATATATATATATATCTCCAACCAATATGGTTCTCAGCTTTATTTTGCCATTTAGGCCCAGAATGCTAGCTGATGTCGTCGATCCATCTTATTTTAGGTCTCTTTCATGGATGCTTTTTATCAAGTGGGATCTATTCTATGACTGCCTTCGTCCACCTCCCATTAATTCTTCTTGCTATGTGACCAGCCCATTTCCATTTAAATACTTTTACTTTCTTGAAGATATCATATACTTTCATTTGTTCTCTAATCCATGTGCAAGTCTTTCTATCTTGTCTTGTAATGCCAAGCATGTATCCTTCCATGGCTCTTTGTGCCATTCTTAGCTTTTGTGAGGTTAGTGTCCATGTTTCACTGGCATATGTTAGAGCAGGTAGCACACACTCATTGAAAACTTTTTTCTTCAGGCATTCAAGTTTTTCGTGAAAATTATGCTTAGCTTGCTGAATGTCTACGAATCACATTTAATATGCCATTCAATTTCCTTTATTTTATCACCTTCCATTGAGATCCATTGGCCAAGGTATATGTAGTAGTCTACTATGTCTAGTTCTTCTCCAGATACGTATATTTTTTCCTTTGGTGAATTTATTAAACATNTATTCTATTCTATTCTATTTTTAACCCAAATGGTTCTCCTGTTTTGTGCAGCTCTTGTATGTTTCTTTGTAGCTCTTCTGGGTGTTGTGAGAAGACAACAACATCATCTGCAAATCCTAAGTGATTTAAATAGGCACCATTGATTTTTCTTCCATCTTTTGCCCAATCCAGTTTGTGAAATACTTCAAGACAGGCTGAGAAAAGGATAGGTGATATTGTATCATCTTCTTGTACACCTCCCTCTATGTTGATTTCCACTTTAAGATCATTGAGGCAAATTGTCACCATTTGTTAGTTCATATATTGATTGTAATAGGTATGTAAGCAGTGTCTGTGCCTTGGTTGAGCAATGCATTAATTATTAATTAGTGTCTTGTGTACACACACACACACAGAGGAAAATGATTTTACCCCTAATGGTTGATCTCTTCCTCCAGAGGTTCCCCTAATAAAAACATTTCAATAGGTTGCTATGAGTCAGGAAGAATCTCCTAACACACCCTAATCTATGCAGCAGAAAAATTTTCAGCCACCTAATATTAGTCCCTATAGCCCATCTCTGAGAAAAATAGAAAAGATGGTCCAGCCCAAAGCCCAGAAATTAATAAAATCTTATGAACATTTTGAAAGCATAAAGGGCAGCTGTGGCAATTTTATCCATTAGAAAGGCTTTAATAAGAAATTTATTTTTCAAATAAATAACCTGGCCTTGTTTCTCAATTTTAAAAAGAGGTTACCTCAGACAGGGGAATAACAGGTAAAACAAGGGAAAAGGTCATTCCCAGAAACAAAATTATAAATAAAATCAATGTTGGACTAGTCATGCTACTTATATAAATTGCTTAAGTTGTCACTCAGCCTTTCAGCACAGATGTGGAGTTCACTGCAGAGCGAATACTTGGACAGAGAACATTTGGGCCTCCAATTATTAGTTCCTGTTGATTCCCCTCATTTTAAAACATTAGTCTCAGAAATGTACAGACAGCAGAGAAAGCTGGTTTCTTAGGAGAGATTGTTGCTGTGCCCAATTAAACAAAATGTTTCATTTCTGATTCCCCATGTCAGGCCAGCAAATCAAAAAAATTGCCTGGTTTCCAAGCCCATCTCTTAGTGAACCTATAGTTGAATGCCAAAGCAGCTCTTCTGTTCCAACTGATAAAAGAAGTTTTGGTTTATTTGCAGTGCAATTTCATATATATTTAAGATTTCTTTTCATTCATTTTCTGAGATACACAAAGATAAAAGGTTACATATATTCATTTTTATTTTGGAGAAAGACCAATATATTTTACACTAATGTTCTTAAGTATAAATTTCTTAGCAGTGAGAACAATTAACTAGTGGAATGGCTTTGCCTTCAGAAGTTGTGGATGCTCCATCACTGAAGGCTTTTAAGAAGAGACTGGTATAGACAGAGAGCTATCTATCTGAAATGGTATAAGGTTTCCTGCTTGAGCAGGAGGTTGGACTAGAAGACCTTCAAGGTCCCTTTCAATCATGTTATTCTATGTTCTAATGACATTCCACCTTTAGGCTTTGATGGGCTTGCACAATCAGGGGAGTGAAGTCATCTTGAACTAACAGTTCCTGCATGAAGCACAGATAGTAACTGAGGTTAAGAGAGCCTTTGCACAGGTTCATCTTGTGTGCCAGTTATACCTATTCTTAGACTGGGAAGCCCTTCATACAGCTGTTCACACCTTGGTCATCTCACCATGTAGTATGTTGAAGTGATGGGGAGGCATAAATATGATGGTGTTCATCTGTCAATTGTGTCTAATCTACTAGTAAGAAAAGAAAAGTATTGCATGAATAGTTGGCGTACTTTAGTTACTTACATAACTCAGTCTTAAAGCTTGTTGAAAAAACATTGCAGGATTTGGTCAACAACATTAATTTACTGTCAAATACAATGTATGTTCTAAATACTGAACAGTTCTAGGCAGATGGCAAATCCAGAAGTCTTGATGAGTTTTAATGGGCTACCATATGCAGAGACTATAGACAGCCAACCTGTGAATGGATCACAGGTTGCATGAGTTTTGTTTAGTCTTTAGTAATTGAATGGTGACTAGCTTGTGATACTAGTGAGTTACGTCTTTAAACAAAAATGTCAAAAAAATCAAGTGATTTCCACTAAAGATACCAAATTTGTGCAAGGAATTCAGGCTTTTCCACTCAATTTCAGAGATGCCCTCAAAAGTGACAAACTCTTCTCTGGTGGTCTGTGGCTATTAGGTCAACCACATAAAGAAATGTTCGGTCCTAAACAAACCCATCGTGTTTCCTGCTGTTGTACCACTAAGCCCTCTGATTGTTTTACAACATGATTTTTGTGGTATCCTATTTTAGGTAAGAGTCTCTTGGGCAACTGGAATGTCAACAACAGCTGAGAGGGTAGGGAAAGGCTGACTGGTCTTTCAGACCAGTGGAATTGGAATTTGCAAAGGTTTGCTATTATAGAAGGAAAATATGCCTTGGGGACAAGAGGGGTTGGAAGGCAAATTGTGTTATCCCACTCTTAGCACTTCATTCATTCATTAATGTCCCAAACCAAAACCTGGTGAGTGCAGGGGGAAAAAAACAGTAGAAGAAAGTTTATAAGTATGTCTATGAAGTTATCACGCTTTTGAAGGAGATTTCTCTTTTGGAGAATGGGTCTTGTAGTATTGTAGTGTGCTTGAATTTGTGCAGGAAGGCCTTTTAACAGACTGTGTTGTGGAAATGTGAATATCCTTCCAGTAGAAATATGATTTTGCATGAAAGCATTGCTCCATAACTTACCAACTACAAACTATTCTGCACATCCAGTGTTCCTGTATCACTCTCCAATTTTATTTTCATTCAGAATAAGATATGTGTCAAAAGTTGTTCGTAAGTCTAACTGACAGGTAGTTTCACTACATCCCTACATGTACTAAACACCTAAATTAGCCTTCTCCGATCTTATGGACCCCGAGTGTACTAAACTAACATTCCCAGAATTCCCAATCACTTCTGTAGCCACCAACACATCTGGGTTACTAATCCGAAATCCTTATTCTGAAACAAAGTGAGGAGTAAAATCCTGGCTTTCCTGTTTCTTTGTTGCTCAAGNGAAGATATAGCAATGTTGGAAATCTTTATTTCTCCTTCCCTAAAGCATTTGGGGGCGGGGAAGATTGATAACATATTTGGTATTGTTTTCTTCAGTAAAATTAAGCTCTGGTGAAGACTGTACTAGCAGTACAGTTTGAAAATCCTTAGGCGTTGAGAGGCAGGACAGTTCAATGATCTACACTAGGCATTAAGACTTAGAACAGTTTCCCAGGGATTATATTAAAACACTTTTAGTACCTATTCCTTTTGTTTAAGAAAACCTACAAGAATGTTGTTGTCATAACTACTCCCATCAAGAATTCAGAGTTTTATCCTTGAAACTGACAGCTGTGTTAGAATTTTTGATGTGCCTGTTCTGAAATGAATAGATATGGAATTAAATCATCTTTCCATTATAAAAGAAGTGAATTTCACTAGTCCACCAGTCTTTGAAGCCAGCAACAGAGCTGCTGGTGATAACACGAACAATACCAGAAAGGGAAAGTGGGAGCATTTAAGATTAGGAATGTAAGATGCTTATTTCTTACAAAATGGAAAGATTTTACAGTACAAGTTCCAGTACTAACATTTTACAGGTAGTACTCGACTTACGATCACAGTTGAGCCCAAAAAATTGTGTTGCTAGGCAAGACAGTTGTTAAGCAAATTTTCCCTCATTTTATCACCTTTCTTGCCATTGTTGTTAAGTGAATCACTACAGTTGTTAAGTTAGTAACATGGTTGTTAAGTGAATCAACTTCCCCATTGATGTCACTGAANCAAGCATCAGAATGTTGATAACATGACCAGGAGAATGCTACAACAGTCGTAAGTGTGGAAAACAGTTGATAAGTCACTTTTTCCAGTGCCATTGTAACTTTGAACAATCACTAAAGAATGGTTGTAAGTTGAGGACACCTGTATTGTCGTCTTTCTCTGGTCCATTTCTGACAATGGATTTTGACAAATAGAAATTAGGCAAATGTTTGATTTAAATTGTTTTCAGAAGACTGATAGCTAATTCTTTGCTCAGTACATCCTCCCCTTTTTCCACACAGTATGATTTAGTTTATTTGCCCCAAGATGGCTAAACTAAAAAAAAAAGCCTAGATACTTTTGCTTAGCTTATACATCAAACAAATGGGCTTTGCATTCCCAGGACAGAANTGCTTAAAGTAAAGGCATTTACTTTTTTAACAATGCTTAAAGTAAAGGCATCTGTTGAATTAAATCATTTCATAATGTGCTCTTTATGACTAAAGATGATTTTTTAAAAAAAAAAATCTGCTTTTAGAGCAATTTAATATCTGTGTTTACTGCTATAAGCAGTCCTATAGTCCTTCACAAGGTATGCTGTCTCTTGACCTTGCTTCCGATGACTTCATAAAAAGTCTGTAGCCTTTTCTTGGCAACAGTTTGGAAGTACTCCTTCAAAATATTCCTTCAGTTTCTCAGTTCAGCCTTCAGATCAAGTTTTCTTTATGGTCTCTCACCTTAGTTACCAACAGGTCTAGCCCTGATCAACTTTTCAAGATCAGCCAGAGATTAGTTAGATGCTTCCTTTAGGCACTCAGGCATGTTAAACACAATAGACTTAATCTAAAAAAGTACACCCAAAAATATTGGCAGAGAATTAAAAAATGGCTGGAGGAAATGACAACAGAACAGACTGAATTTAAAACAGAATTCTTTCTATTAGGAATCTTCAATAAACAATTCCCCCCAAAAGTGAAGTATATAATATTATATATTTTGAGAGCAGCCAGATTGGCCTTTGCACAATGTTGGAAACAACCTCATACTCCACCAGAGGAAATGATTATTCAAAAAATATCAAGTTGTGCAGAAATGGACAAATTAACTTTGGCACTAAAAGATAAAGAAACATCAATGTATTATGATAGTTGGAATTGCTGGTATGAATGGATAGACCAAAGATGGATTATACAATAAATTGCAAAAGTAGATACGCTGTAATTGTAGTAGTAATTATATATTCGCATTAAGGATTAATTGTAAATATGGCATGAAATAAGGACAAAAATAAGGTCCCACAAACTGTCGATGATGAAATTGTTTTTAATCATTTTCTGACTTTTCTTTTTACTCTTTCTTCTTTGTTTCTTTTTCCTTTCTCACATTTATGTATGTGTTGTTTGTCTATTTTAATTGTAAAATTAATAAAGTTTATTTTTTTAAAAAAATCTAAAAAGGTAGGGATATAGTTATCATACAACAATATTCAGTCTTAGCTTTGAAAAAAGCAACTTGTTTTGTAATCAAATAACATTCCCTATACCCTTCCCTGACTTTTCTTAAAGAACATTTCTAATGTTTCTGATTTGATTCTGCACAAGAAATTCTTAAAATATGTGATTAATTTTGCCTGAATTTTTAAGCAAAATAATTTGGGAGAAAATACTGTGCATATACACATTGAGGTAGGATTTATAAAATTAATGAGTTTGAAACCATTGCATAGTTGTGGTAGAAGTAATTGCATCTTTCATAAGCACAAGACAGTTTCTAGGAAAGCAGAAGTAAAAAATTAGAACTGATTAATGTAAAGAATAATATTGTCGATTTTTAAAAGCCTACAGGAAGTTATTGGAAACAAAACAATGAATTTACCACAAGATCATGAAAAATACATTCTGCTTTGGATTGTCCAAAAGCAGAGTAAACTTTATTGAAATTATTAGAATTTTGGAATGAAATCCCTTTCTTCAAAAGCCTGGCAAACTTTTATTGCAAATATAAATCTTTAAAATGAGATTACCTTTCTATATTTTTTGCTGTTTCTATGTAAGATATTTTTCCTTTGGAATCTCCTTTCTCAATTGACAAGTTTGTTATTTGGTTACAGGCACACACAAAAAATCAGCTGTGGCAATTTCAACACATACAGAACAGTACAGTCCATGCTTTCACTGTTGATTTATATTACATGCAGAGAGTTCATCTTTTTCTTCCCAGTTGCAGGCACATTCTATTCTGTTTAAGAACATCTGACTATAAATCTTGATTTGAAATGTTTGAGTTCTGAAAAACAATACAATTTTCTTCATTAAACACTCTACCAGCTAACCAAAGCCTTTATACTGGTAGTAGTAAATAAGCAAGGTAATGGAAGGCCACTGTTTGCTTCCAATTTGTTTGCAATGCATGAAGTAGATAACAGAACTACAGAACAAACTTACAAGGTCAGAGACTCATGCTGAGCTATCTGGCTTTGACCTCCATATATAGCACAGGTCAATTGCATTTCCTTCAGTCATCTTTCTGTATCACGCTAGCTAAGCTGAATTCTGCCAAAGTAATCTTCTAAAAAGATTTCATTTTTGAAGAAAGGTTGTAATCTTGAGGAAAAGTCATCGTTTTTCCCCGAATGGCTGTGGCAGTCTAATTCAGAATGTCCCTTTCATATATTTACATTTTATCAGAAGATCTGGGTACAACAGTTACGTTACTTTGGCAGAAATTTCAGAGGGCAGGTTGGAATGACTTTTGCTGCCTACTAATACAATATTCCAGTTAGTTTCCATTAAAAGGGATGAGGAAGAAAGGAACCACTTTAAGATTGTTGATAGATTATCATGTTGTTAAAGGAGAAGGGATCTTATATGTTTCCCTCCCCTCCCCCCCTTTTTTTATAGAAGTGGAGTCATTTTTGGTGCAATGATTCAGCCAATTGTGAGTCAGTCTAACAGTAGTATCATCTAGACCAGGGCTGTCAAACTCGCAGCCCACAGGCCAGTTGCATCACACGCTGGCCGTGCCCACACCCAGTTTAGCGAAGGGGGGGAAATTGTGATACATCATGTGATGCTGCCATGACAATGTGAGCTTGACATCCCTGATCTAGACCGTATTTGACCATTCTATTAAGGACACTATAATTAGGTACTNTATCTACAACATTATCAACTTTGCTAGTAACTCTTATCAAAGAAGAAGATACAATTAATCTGGCACAATATGTTTGCCACACACTCATTCTGATTTTTTTCCCTGACGTACATCCTTTTTATATTCTCAAAATAATGTCTACCTTTCTAATTTCTAATTACATTCAGGCATGTAAGTCCTCACTTGGATACTTGATTTTTGAATTTGCTTGATCTAAGAGATAAGCATAAGTGTACAAGTGACTCTGATTTCTAGACAGCATTATTTACTCCACTTGTGTGAAGGGGATAGTGAATAGTTAAAAGTTACTTAATGAATGGATTACTGGCATATTATTTCAACTATGTTTTCCAGTTGAAACCCTTAACCCTCTTACTCCACCAGTTCTCATATGTTAAGAATGCAACCTAAAATGCATTATTTGTTTTGAATGTGTGTAATTCAGCTTTTCACCTAGAACATAAAATGAGCAAATGCATTTCCCTAGTCTTGATTGCAGTTCCAAATGGAAGTGAGAATATTAAGGAAGGAGACAAACCAAAATCAATTCCAGTCGTATGCTACCCAGGTAACAGGCATTAAAAACAACAAAACACAAGAACTTCTTGTTTCTCCTTTCTCCAAAATTTTGCAATTTGACTTGCAATAATGATGTTCATCTCTTTTCTTTTTTTCACAGCACAAAGACTGTAGAGTGGTATGATTTTGTGGCTTTGACTTAACACTGATTTCACCCCCAGGATTTTTCCACAGGCCAGCCTTGTTTAAGTGAGCTGCCAGCATATCATCATAATGACCATATCCAGTAGACCAGTGATGCTTACTCACAGGCAGAGGCTATTAAGTGGGAATGTTTGAAAAACTGTTCCAGCAACTTTTGTTAAAAACCCTACTCGGGAAATGGCTGATTTAGTGTTACTATTCTGCCCAGCCTGGGCCCTTCCAGCCTATTTTTGCCATTGCCAACACAGTTCTTGTATTCAGTAAATCGTGCCTGATGAACTAGGAGTAAATTTTCTGATCACATTCCACAGATGGAAGAGAACATTTTCCAAAACGATAACCAAGATAGAACATATTAATTTCCCCCCCATGTTCTGCACACAAATGACTTTCTTGAAAAATGCACAGATTATAAACCTTCAGTATATTATGAACTTCCAGTTCAGCCATTTTTTGACAGGCAAGCATATCCTGCTGCTTGCAGGAGGCTGAGTAATTAGTGTTACAAGTGGTACTACAGGGGATTATTTATAGATAGTCTGTCATTCATACCTGCTTATAGCGATATTTACAACACACTGGAAGGGCATAAACTGGTCTCCTTAATCAGACCAAAATCTGTTACAGCAATCTGCCCTTCACAGTCGCTATCCAGACAGATATTTACACATGCACTCTCTCTGAGCATGAAGATTGCATTTAATTAGCATCCGCAACATCCACAGGTCAAATTTTATATCTCCCTTTTTTTAACCCTAAAATAATTATCTGTGGATTGGGGAGAGGGGAGGAGTCATCTTATACTACTGATGAAAATGGAAGGAGCTGATAAAAGTAAAGTAAAGAGGAAGAGGATCCTTCAGGCATCATTGCAGCAAAGCTTGAATGGCTTGGAAAATTAGTTCTTGCATGGGAGGCTACTTGCCTGATGAATTTAACCCTTTGGTATACCTATACTGGACATCTTATCTTTTTTTTTTCCTTCTATATTCAGCTGTACCTCAGCCCCTTGCTCACCTCTACATGTTTTTGTTCCTCTCTTGTCTTTGTTTTTCCTTGTGTGGCTACTCCACATGCCTCAAATTATCACCCACACAGTTTTTAACTCTTTTTCCCTCTTTTTCTTGGGAAAAAGTAGAGGACTGTGTGTATATATTTATAAGTTTCTGTGTGAAAGAATACACATCTAGGGATCAGTCAGTGTAGTTTCTTGTTGTTCTGGTCCTACTAATTGGGATCAGGAGGGAACTGCATTACTTAGCAACATGCAACGTGGTCATAAAGTGTGACTTCACGTAACCACGCCAATTTATAATGGCAGCTTTGGCAGTTTCAGTCATAGTTGCCAGGCAAAACATCAGATGGGATGGGTGGATAACCATGGGGAGCAAGGGGCAAAGATGCTGTCCAGGAAACAGTCAGACAAGACAGGCAGGAGCCCCCAGTGGCTTAACAGTCAGAGGGAGAAACTTAGGAAGGATCCACTCCAATGGATCAAGCAATTAAAAGTGGTGGCAGGAAGTTTATACCTCCAGATTTGCAAGGTTCTGTTAATGTAGCCTTACGGCAAATTAAAATTAGTTCAACTAATTATCTTTCCTGTCCAGTTTACCTGGGAAGGCTGAAATCACATGATCACCATTTGCAACACATGATTGATTTTGCAACCATATATTAGTCTATCTCTCATATGTATGTGTGTGTGTGTGTATATGTATATATACATATGTGTGTGTTTGTCTGTATACACACACACAATATTGTATTGTATTGTATTACATAGTAATAGTATAGTACAGTATAGTATAATGACCCGGGGCATGGCACAAAGGCAAC
>AZIM01001208.1:313338-328130 GCA_000516915.1 Ophiophagus hannah
CTGTCCTATTGTCCCCATTTAATCGTACCTATTTTCTGTATTCTTACTCATGTTTATACTTACACCTATTATTTTGTAAATGATTGACAAATCAAATGAATAAATAAAATANTTTCTGTATTCTTACTCATGTTTATACTTACACCTATTATTTTGTAAATGATTGACAAATCAAATGAATAAATAAAATAAATAAATAAACATGTGCTTTCCGTGAGATTCACCCATTTCCCTCAAGAGCTACTCAATTGTTTCCCCAGTGAAAGGCTATAGCTGTTAGTATAGTTTTCCTGATGCTTCACTCAAGCTCTACCCTCTTCCCAAAAGAGAACCTCAGACTGGGTGAATGTAAGTCTCATAGAGTCAGGACTTGAAGGCGTACCCAATAAGGAAGAATTTCAAGTGACACAAGTAACTAACTACAAGAAAGGATGTTGGAAGAATTCCTTGTAAGAATTGATGCAGGTGAAGAAAGACACAGAGATGGTTCTGCTCTGAATGTGTTTGCTTGTTTATTTAAATTTATTATGGCCGCCCATTCCAAAGGACTTATAGCTATTCACTACAAAAGATTATCCATCCTCTCTCAACTGAAAGTGGCTTCAAGGGGCTCTAAGCCAGGGGTCTCCAACCTTGGCAACTTTAAGACTTGTGGAATTCAATTCCCAGANGATTATGATACCATGGAAGATTCTGCAAAGAAATCCTGCCTTTGGATCAGATTATGTTCTCCAACTTTGGTTTAGAGATCTGGTTTGGATAAGGAGATATGCGTTCAAATATACTCATATGGCTGGGCTAGCCTGCGGTGTAATTGGCCCCAAAGTGTGGGAGGCCCTTTCATCTGTAAACTCTCAGAATAACACCTCCTGGTCTATTCAAGCTTTAATGAAGTCATACATCAAATGGCTTTATGCGGTGGTCATCTCTTCCTTCATACATAGATTTGCGGTAAGAAAAAAAATGGCAGGGAAATATGGAGGCCCGAAATATGGCCTGGTCTCAAAACACCTTCCTAATTAAGAAGAACTTACTTGAGAGTTGAATTTTACAGACTATTCTTAGCTTCCAGCCCAACAGATAATCCTCAACTTCCAACCACAATTGGAACCAGAATTTCCAGCAAAATGGTTGTTAAGTGAGCCACGCACAATTTTATGATTTTGCCATGGTTGTTAAACAAATCACCACAGTTTTTAAGGAGATCATTGAGCCATTAGAGGAATCCGGCTTCCCCCATTGATTTTGCTTGTCAAAAACCAGCGGGGAAGATCATAAAGGGTGGATCACATAACCGTTAATCATGAATACGTGCTGGTTGCCAAGCATCCAAATTTTGATCATGCGATGATGAGGATGTTGCGAGGCTTATTAAGTGTGAGGCCTGGTTGTAAGTCACTTCTTTCAGCTCCGTTGTAACTTTGAACAGTCACAAAACGAATGGTTATATGGTCAGGACTATCTGTAGTTAAGTTAACCATACCTCATCAATTGAATAATATTTTATTCAGGGAAGATATGTGTTAAACTGAGGAAAGGACACAACCTAAACCAATTTCCTGGTTTGCTTGCTTTTCCATTCAGGGGTATTCAAAGGAATGTCTGGTCTGAGATCCCTGAGAAACTCTGGCCCTTACCCAGGGGTGGCATTCTACTGGTTCAGCCCGGTTCAGGTGAACCGGTAGTTCCGAGGATCAGCTGGGAGTGAACCAGTTCGCTCCGACGATCAGCTGTTGGGCCCACCCTGCCATCCCAGCTCTAGTCTGTGCTTTATATCCTGGTTTTCAAGCTCAGCTGATTCACGCAGCACAGTGGATTACTGCACATCAGCTGTTTAACACACAGGGACTGCAGGAGAAGGCCATTAGCAAATGTTCTGCACACAAAGCACACTCATTGAACCCATTGTTACAACAGTTGAATCGCACCCCTGCCCTTACCCATGTCAGCCGCTTCGTAGCCTTTAGGCATGATGGTCCTATCAATCCGAGCAATCAGCCAGGCTCCCAAAACAACGCTGCACATCAGCCGGAAGAGACAGGCGCTCAGGCCCAGCATCACATTAGAGAAGAACAGGAAGTAATTGAAATTATGGAACACTTTTCTGAAATTACAAATAAATGACCATTGGAGAGATTCATGTTGATTCATGGCTGAGGACCTGACTGTGGAAATCTGTCAAGTGGTCACTGCCTCTTCTGATGATTATTTTTTTAATTATATGTTAATTGTTAATTTAATTAGGAAGCGTTTCAGAGGATCGCTCTTATTAGACATGCAAAAGATATTCTCTGGAATGTGTTGCTATATAATTTGGGGTAGCTCCAAATAAAACGTGAATGAAGTTTATACCTAAAATATTTAGTTTTAAATGATCGCTTGGTGCAACAACATACTCAATTTACCTCATGAAGTTTCCTTCATGAAATGAAGTATCATTCCTAAAAATAAAGAACCGAGGCCTAATTAAGGAGAACTTGCCTGTTATCAAGAGCCAAAGGCTTTTCCTTGTCTTCTTGCAAAATCTTAGGCTGGAGAAAAAATCGTCTGGCAGTCATAATCTGAAGCACGATGAACCCTATGACAATGGCAGTGGTCAAGCTGAAGGGGAAAAGGCACAAATAAGCTGTAGCTGTGGAAGTCTACACCCCAGATGAAACAAGATTTGTTTTATGTACCTATAGCTCTTTATTTTATATATTTTACCTGAAAGAGGGACATGGCCAAACCAGAGATGACCAAAATAAAGACCGAATAAAATCTAATAAATACGCACACACACAAACACACACACATTTTTTCTTTTTTAAATTCCAATTGTTCAGACCAAAGGTACATCTACAGGCCTCCTTCCAGATAAATATCTTAAAACGTTGAAAAGTTGAGGACCTCACAGGTAAATCATAAACAAGGGTGCAGCCGGGTGGAGTTGTCCTCTAATATTAATTTCATGAATACAGGTAGTCCTCAACTTACAACCATAACTGAGCCCAGAATTTATACTGCTAAGTGAGAAATTGGTTGAGCTTTGCCCCATTTTACAATTTTTCTTGTCACAGTGATTAAGTAAATCACTGCGGTCGTTAAGTTAGTCAAAGGTTGTTAAGTGAATCTGGCTTCCCCATTGATTTTGCTTCTCAGAAGAGTGCAAAAGGGGATCAGGTGACTCTGGGACACTGCAACCGTCATAAATATGAGTCAGTTGTCGAGCTTCTGAATGTTGATCACGTGACTAAGGGGATGCTGCAAAGGTCGTGTGAAAAACAGTCATAAGTCACTTTTTTCAGTGCGGTTGTGACTTCGAACGGTCGCTAAACCATCTGTTGTAAATCGAGGAGTACCTGTATATTTTAAGAATTGGCACTAGATTTGAGCTAACTGATAAAAATATTCATATGTAAACTGGGAAGTCCAAGTTTTGAACCTGTGTATTTGATCCCCAGAATTAGAATATCAACACACCTCAAGTTCCCCATATTTATGCCCCAGAGACCCCTCACCACAGAACTAGCCTCTGCATGTGCTCCACCAGACAATAAGGGACATGTTTTCTGGCCACCCTAGCAAAATCAAAGGCACTTACATGCCCGTTCCCAAACTTTTAGCCATTTCTATCCCTTGACCATGCTTTACAGGCAACACCAAACCATAAATGAGCATCACTCCAAAGAGGCACTGTATGATGTGGATGACCAGATAACCTAGAAAAGAAAGCATAAGCAACCAATTGAAAAGGCCATATAAGGGCACTCTACACTGCTAGGGAAAACGATATAGCATACATACCCCAAACTAGATAGGCAATTTGCCAACCGGAATATCTTGCAATTGCTCCCTGTTAATATGAAAACAAAAAGGACAGCTATTTATATAGGCATTTTGCTAATTAATTAATTAATTAATTAATTACCCAGTTGAAATTGCATTGATTTTAACTGAAATAAAAATGCATGGTTCTTATTCAAAGGACCATAGTGTGCCTTTTAAGTACCAAATATAATGTTAAAAAACAACAACAAAGCTATCAGAACTTACAGAACTTATCTGTTTCTTCTTTCCTATCATAGAAATGCACAAACACAAAGAACAAGCCTCAATATATGATCAGGTATGTCTCTCATGCAGAGCCTTATTGACAAAAAAAATAATTATCAGTTAAAACTGATGCATAAATTCTGATTACTTCCAAACTTGGAATTCCATGTGCTTACAGAGAATTGATAAGGATTAAAAGAAACATCCCAGAGTGACAAATAAGTAGAATTAGTTCAGGAGGGAGTTTGTTTAGGGCTGCAAAATTCAAACCGTCAGCAGAGATACAGAAAAAGGTTTTGCTTCCATTTAGAGGTTGTCCAGATTTCTACAGATCTGGGTAGCTCTAGTGTAAATCTCACTGTGCCATTACCCTTAAGAATAGCACATATTTATACAGAATAGTGTAAGCTACAGTAGTAGACATTTAGCAACAGGAAGTCTTTCAATATACAGAAGGCAGGAGTCCCTCAGCTGTATCTTCTGGAAATGTATATGGATGGATTATCTCTGTCTACACAATCACCTATAGTAGGAAAAATCAGGAGGAAGCTGTCTGGCGCATGCACAATATGCATAATTTTTTAAGCAGATTTCCATTAAGTGATTAGAGAAGGTTGCTATCAAGCGATGGGATTCCTACCCAGTCCAAATTTTACCCAACACACCAATGCAACCTGTGGATGCCAATGATCGTACTTTTAAATATATGATTGTAAGTAAAACTCAGCAAATTCTTTAGACTGTATGATGAGTGGATGTTAAGCATTTCTTTCCAATCTCTTTGTCCTTTGAAGGTCAACACTGGAATAGATTTTACTCTCACCTTAAAAGGCAGGCTATTCTTGATTACTCTTGAAATCTGAATATGAGCCTGATAATTAGAAAAATGCTGCCATTGTCCTCCAACACAAAGTGAAACTAGCAAGACCAAATAACAAAAACTGCAGGGGGGGGAATAGTTTATTAAGTGTGGATAGAAGAGTGTTTGAAAGAATTCTGATTGAAAGGCTACAGAAAAAAGATTTCGCTTAAAAATCAGTTGGATATGAAGAAGTCAACCAGGATTAGAGAAAACTAAGAACTCACCACGCTTTGTGAAGATGAAACTTTACTAAATAACATGGGAAGAAATTCCTTCTGTCCTGCCCGTAGCCTCTTGATATGTTTTCTAAAAAAAAAGGCATTAATGCACACTTTTGAGGTAGAATTTCAGAACTCCTTTAAACCATATGGTTTAACAGAAGAACCCTGGCCTGTGAAGATCAAGGCATACCTATAGCAGGCGAGGATATGGAACACGTAGCTGACACTTGTGAGAGAAGCAGAGCCAACAGTGAAGATCCACACGCCTAGAGAGAAGCAGTTTTGGTGATTTATTTTGTTCACAATCCCCATAATCAAGTGCCAGTTATGTTTCCATACTCAGCCAGCACAAGCATGGGGGAAAAATATAATAAACTTTAGAGTAATTTCTTTTAATCCTTGTCCTGTTACATCTCAGTTGTTTTTCAGCTCAGAAGTTAAACTGATGTACAAATGAAAAGGCAACCATTATGGACAATACCTATGTTTCCTTGACAGTAGTATCTCTTCTTAGCATAAGGAATGGGAAATAATTTTCTAATCATTTTTTTATTAAACTTTAAAGACTTCACAGTTAACATTTTGTTTAAAAATCACATTTAAAAACTTAACCATTGCAATTTTTTTCAAATTTGGATGCAAAATCCATAAAACAAGGTTCAAAAAAACAATCAGCAATATTAATTCTGTGGCCAGTATTTGCATATGTAATCAACCCAGGATTAATTTAAAAGTCTGATACTCTTGTGACTATACCTTCTATGACTTCAACGAATTCTTTTAAAGGTTGGATATCTGATACATTGCTGGAAACTAGAAGCATCTCATAATTTGATATCAGAATCACCAGTGTACATGAAACAAGCTTATAAACATAATACTCAATCACAGCAAACTGGAAGAGAAAGAGAGAAGCAGTTATTTAGTGATTATAAAAGTGTGTAAGAAAGAAATGGGCCGCCCAAAAATGCTACCTAAACAGAGGAAAAAGTTCAGAAAGGATCCACTCCCCACAACTTCTCAGGATGTAAAGGAAATGGTGGGAGATTTGTACTTTCAGATTTGCAAGATTCTGTTAATGTAGCCTTATAGTAAAATAAAATTATCTCACCTGGCTATGTTTCCTGTCTAATCTGCCTGGGAAGGTTAACACCAATCTTGTAAGTCTCAAAAATGCAGATCTTCTGTTGTCTTTCTCTTAAACCTGAGAAATGAGGGAGGGTTCCTTCTGATACTCTTTCTCTGCCCATTATGTGGATAAGAATTATGCAGCATCTCTTCACCCTTTTTCTCAAAGCCTTTCTCACATACTCTTTATACTGATTTAGAGATATTGTTGGCAGCTCCACAAGCAGACATGCAACTTAAACCATAACTCCAAGGTGTATATTTTATGTAGAAACACATGAATCAAACAGCTAATATCTCTGAGTACAACAAAAATAAAGGTTTTATAGAGATCTCTTTCTTACGGTATGAGAATAATATTAAGGCCAGTGCTATAGAGCAGGACTCTTGAGAACTTAACTTTATGTCTTTTCATAAACAGATGTATAGCAAAACATAATTCACGTGCCCTCAGCAGTTTCATTAAATTGGGCTGCTCCTGCAAACCAGGTAATTTCTTCACAATTTGGGTAGGAAGATGTTACACAGAATAATGGAGATTAGCACTTTACCTGAACATTTCTATACTTTTGTTTGTGAGGCACAAGAAGAAGGATGACTGCAACAACGCTATTTCAATATGTCTTAAGTAATTTGGAATAAAGTATGTTTTGTTCCCAGCATACAGAAGACACTCAGGGCTCTACATCTAAGATTCTATAATCCAATGTCTATTCTTTGGATTACAAATAACAGTTGATACCCAGAATGTCTTGAGTTTAGTGAAATAAAATTGGAAACACCCACAGTTTCCCAGTTCAACATGTTATATATGACCCACAACTCTTTGGTTTACCATGTAAAGGCAAATGATGGCAAGCACCATTGTACTGATCATTCGGCTGGGAAACTGAAAGTAAGGATCCCATTCATAGATGTGCTGCTGGATCCAAGATTTCTGGGGCTTCCTGTTTTTAAGGAAGACAATATGGACAGCTTGGAGGAGATGGGTAACAAGAAAAAGGGGACAAGTCTTCCTTGCCATCATGCACTTTTTTTTCTTCTTTCACCCTTAATCAAAAAGCAGCCTTCTTCAATATCACATGCCTTTATCCACTCATACTACATTAGATTGACTGTCAGTCAGTTCAAGCTATTTTCTCTTTCTAGGGTGAGGTTTCCCAACTTTAAGACATGTGGACTTCAACTCCCATGGCTGGGAAATTCTGGGAGTTCAAGTCCATGTGTCTTAAAGTTGCCATGGTTGGGAAGCCCTGTTCTAAGAAATGGTAGCTAGGATGCCACCATTCAGGGGACCACAATAAAGGCAAAGGGACTTCATTGGCACTAATCAAGATATCCCAATGGATTACCAATTCCCAGGCCTGGATTAATCCTTGAACAAGCGAAACACGTGCTTAGGGCACTGAGGGAATGGGCACCCCTGAGTTCCCCCCCCTTAACTCTCATCATGCCCTTAACTCTTTCACTGCCACACATGATTTGACCCATACTTTTCATCATTCTCCTTAACTGCCCTATTCAACTTTACTCAAGATAATTTAAAAAAAACTATCTTTGGCATGCTGAGTAACTAAGGTTTAAATTTTGAGTCTTCATAATTTGTTGGTTGAGGATTGCAAGGTCCAAAGGGCAGCATTATTGAACTAAGACTAGGGCATCACCTGGCTTAATCTCATCCTGCCAATTCCTTTCAGAACTAGATATTTAAGAGCACCATTGAGCTAGTTATTTGTGACTAATATCGTCATAGGACTATGTTATTATGTCCCAAATGAAAACAATACCAATTATGTCTAAGAGTCTTTCCCCCTCATCAATGGATAGGTCATTGCTTGAGATTATTTACTGTCAGCCCTTCAAGGTAGACCAGAAACCAAAAACCTGCAGGGCAGTATTATTTTACTATAGCTATCATACAGGTAGTCCTCAACTTGTTACAACTATTCATTTAACAACTGTTTGAAATTACATCAGCTCTGGCAAAAAAATTACTTATAACCAGTCCTCGCCCTTGGGATCATCCCAGCATCCCCACAGTTATGTGATCAAAATTTGGGTGCTGGTGTGTATTTACAATGGTTGCAGTGACCTCCCATTTGCAGCCTTCCCAGCCAGCTTCCAACAAACCAAGCCAAGGGAGGAAGGAAACCGGATTTGCTGAACAATCACATGATTCACATAACTGTAGTGATTCACTAAACAACCATGGGAGGAAGGGTCATAAAATTAGGTGCAACTCATTCTTAAAACCACTTTGCTTGGTCATGGAAATTCTGGTCCGAATTGTGGTCATGAGTCAAGGACTATCTCTGTAACATAATCTTGCAACACTGAATGCTCTTCCTCCCTCCCTCCCTTTATCTTCATGTAAGCTAGGAAGGGGTTCCCCAGAAAACAAAATGTGGATTATTGAGGGAACTGTCCCTAAAAATAAAGAATATATGGTATATATATGATATCCTAAGAAACATTCCTCTAACAAAATGAGTGTCCTCACTGCAGTGGAGGTTTCCTCAACAATTGTTGGACATATTGAGCATGATGGATTTCCAGTAAAGTAGTGTTGTCCTGCAGGGAAGGAAAAATAAAGTTATTTATTGTTTTAGGGCTTTACACCTTTCAAAGGTCAGAAATGGTTAGAAATAAGGAACAGGGAAGTATCATGCTAAAAGTGGCTGATGGACCAGGAAAAAAAATCCCCCTCCCCATGCATCATGCATCCTACTCCATCCTTCCTCATCTTTAATTATAATCTGTGTTATTATTATTATTATTGTTGTTGTTGTTGTTGCTGTTGTTACTGTTATTAGAATTATCCGTTTCATCGCCTTTAATGTTGTAAGTAGTCCAGAGCCACCTGTGGTGAGATGGATGGCAAATAAATTTAATAAATACATGAATAAATAAACAGACAAACAAATATGGTCTCCTGAGTAACTTTGGAGGGAACACAAATTAGAAGCAAGAATATTTTGAGGAGTCTGGGTCAGGGAGATAAGTGTGTGTATGTGTGTGTGTGTGTGCATCCAACCATTCTATAAAATTGTGCATCTCTTTTTGATATTGTTATATCTAGGAGTGCATAAAACATTTTAAAGACTTTGAAAAAGCTATCTGCCATCACTTTTTCCAAGAAAATGGGTATAGAATTACAGGAATGTCCAATGTTTAATTCATCTGTAGGGTGAAGATAAAAGTGTGTCATTTATCCAAAGTATTTTGAAACTATCTTGAAACTACCTTCACCTCCACAACGTATGTGTGTATAGCAGTGAGAGATGGAAGCAGTGGTGGGTGCCACTGCCTGCAAAGTCACCAACTGCAGGAGAGATGGGCAACTATGGGCCCCTTTATGACTTGTGGATTTCAACTCCCAGAATTCCTGAACCAGCATGGCTGACTCAGGAATTCTGGGAGTTGAAGTCCACAAGTCATAAAGGGGGCCCATAGTTCCCCACCCCTGAACTATAGCCTCCCATTTCTCCTGGAATGGTTTTGCAAGAAAATAAAGGCAGGGAAGGTCGCAAATAGTGACCCGGTGACCACAGAGGTGCTGTGATGGCTGGAACTTTGAGGACCAGTCATAAGTACCACTTGTTCATAACAACGAGTGGTTGCTGAGGTCATACTATACTTGTATAGTATTCAGTTTTCACATATTATATATAAAGGAAACCCAAATCTTAAAAATATTGGATTAAGAAAATGTTGTGGCTGTTGATAAGATTGTCCATCTTCTTTTCTCAGAATTAGATGGATGAACTGGAAATAAGTCAAAAAGATCCCCTAAAATAGGGGTGGATCTCTACAGCATTCCAGATCCTGAATCCTAATGTCCAACATCTCCAGCTATTGGAGGTATTGGACATTAGATTGGGCATTGTGAGGATATTGGGCAACATCTGGAGGACACAGAATACTCCTGCAAAGATACTCATGGAGTTCAAAGGGGAAGAAATACTCCAGGAATACTCACCGTTGGAAGGCCTGTCTGGAACTGGGCCCATGACGCTTTTATCAACATATGGGTGAATTTCCCTAGCAGGAAAAGCTGGCAGACCAAGGAAGGCCAATAGAAAATGATCTTCTCATAATACCCCAGGATCTGTGCAGCAGAAAGTAGGATCAAGCCGTTATCTGCTGGTGTTACAATGAATCATTTCTATGCCAGGTAGACTCCTAATGATTAGCCTTTTGGCCATATGTTGCCATTCAACAAAAGCTGCCCACATCTCTCTTCCTCCTGAGCCTCAGCATTAACACTTTGAATGTTCAGTTGGACTGCGGGCTCTGAATCAATCCGGAGCTCAGCTGAATGGCTGCCCTTCTGCCCTCACTTCGTCTGCCAGCAAATCCATAAGTGGCTTTGCAGCTGCCAACTTGAAACATGTCTAAACCATGTTGGCTTGACAAAAAAGGGCTTTCCCTGTTGTTGGTGTTAGCTGGAAATGCTACAAACTAGCATCCCTGAGATTTTTTTTAACATCTTTGTCCTGGCCGCATCTGGAGCTCTTAAAAAGTGACATGACAGCACTTGCTCGCATCTCCCTCTTTTTCCCCCATAAAAGAAGGAAGGACCCAGCATGATGGTATATACGTGAGAAACAAGTGAAGAAGAGCAAGTGGGCAGGAGCCATTACATTACATTACCAGAAGTGTTTTCTCAAAAAGAAAAGAAAAAGAAAACCCTGACTATGGAAGTTAAAAGTGTTTGCTTTAATGGGACATAAAATATTTTGCACAGCTTTCCTCTCTTTGCAGTTGAGAAGCAAGAAAAATAGCTGGTTAAAAGGAAAAAAATAACTGGTTTAAAGGAAAAGCTTAACAACTACTGTAGCAACATTTGTAGCTGCTATATTATTTATCAGCAGCATGGGGCTCAGCAGTTAAGACAAGCTGGGCTTGTCGGCTGGAAAGCGGTCAGACCAGGTTCAAGACCTGAGCCCCATGCAACAGAGTGAGTTCCTGTCCTCACCCCAGCTCCTGCCAACCTAGCAATTCGAAAGCCTGAAAATGCAAGTAGATGAATAGGCACCATTCTGTTGGGAAGGTTCATGATGTCATGCTAGCCACATGACGGTGGAAATGTCTTCGACATTTAAAGCTCAGTGGTCTTAAAACAGAGATGATCACTACCTCCTTTAGTTGGCAATGACTAGCAAAATAAAATCTGCAGGGACTCCTTTACTTCTTATATATATATAGTATATGCTAGCTCACGTATGTATCCATATTGTAAACCGATTCTGTACAAACGGTGCCAAATTTTACACTCTCTTCTGGATGTCAACCAGCTTTACAACTAGCTGTTGTAGCAACTAGCTGTTGTAGCAACAATGACTAAGATTTTGGCCCTCAATATCATAGGGATGATCCTATTAGGGATGAATAGGAATTGATGATCCATAAGCTTTGTTTCACCTTCTGGGCCATATTTAGACCCCAATGGCATTCTTAGACATGACAATGATAGAAATGGCCTTGTTTGCCTTCTGATACATGGGTGTTTTATGATTGGTACAGATGCCATGGTCACCATCTTATAAGTTTGCTCTTCAAATTATACCCATTGTACCAGAAAGGTTAGAGGCCTTTCAGTTAATACAAAGAATCATACAATAAGAAATCCCAAATATGAATCTCATTTTCCTTACAAACTCATCATGGAGACTCAGGCACATCTGAGCATTGAACTTTCTCTTGCTTCAAGCCATCTTGTTTCCTATTTATTTCATGTGCCACCTTTGCTCCTGAATCTCAAAGTGGCATAAAGAATGCTTCTATTTCCAAACGTATAAATAATATTTGAACTGAATTGAATTGAGGAAAATTCATCTTAGGTTTTCCCAAGAATACAATAATAGAAGTAGATATTTTGTTTTCTGTTCCTTTTTAATCTTTCCTCTTGGGTTGGTCATCTTTCTTTTAGGTAAGTAGAGTTGAAGACCTGATGTATCTTTTTCAACTGGGTGCTCTCAGCAAGAGTTCAGTTATGGTTCCCATTGAAGAAAAGGAAGACAATATAGTCATTGCCCACGTCAATTTTGTGACTGATAGGAATTGTAAACTAATGTACATGAAAGATGGAGGTAGCTGACTTGTAAGATGTCTAGGATGAATACTTATAGGTGTTTCACAATTACCATAATGATAGATGAGAGAGGGAGGGGGGAGGCAGGGAGAGAGGGAGAGAGAGAGAAAGAGAGATCCACATTTTGCACTGTTATTAAATAGGTACATACTAACTTCTCCATGTGGGCAATGTCCAATGTGCACAGCCGTAATTACAAACCTGCCAAAACAAACAAACAAATCAACAAATAAAAGGAAGAACTTCAGTTGTGAAGCATAGCTTAGGAAATCAAAGTCCTCAGATTAGATCTAATCACATGTGTTTCATCAGAATCTTGTTTCTACAGCCATAGAAACTGACCAGCACCAATCATGTGATAAGATTAAGAATTAATCAGCTTCTCAGAATAGAACATTCAGACTTTTTCTTGACTTTGTTTCTTTTCAACTCATTCATTTTTTTCGTACATTTGAATGATCGTCCTCCATTCCATCTATGTGACCAAACCACCACAATGCATTTGTTGCATTGATCATTTACTTTTGTATTCACTCCACATTTATTCAGTATTCTTCATTCATGATTCTATCTTTCATTTAATCACACCCCTCTTGAGTATGTATTCCCACTGTATCCAATTTTAGGTTTTTCTTAATATATCCAACTCTCAATTCTACATGATAAAATTAGCAGAAGCATGTCCTTAAGTATGGTCATTGTCTGGCTGAGTCTTGTGAGAGTTTGTAAAAAAAAATGCTGTAAAAATAAATAAATAACTTTTCATGTCTTTCACACAAGCAACACACCATAAATTGTGCACTACTTTTCTACTCTCGTTTGCACGTCTTACAGTTTTTTCTGTTTCCCCATTTTGATAAACAGATTATTAAAATACACAGAGTAAAATCTCTTTTTTAATTCACATATAACACTATTCTGTATTTTGCCTGTCTGATGCAATCAGCGGGAAAAATGTTAGAACCACACTTCTTGTTTCATTTTACAATGTGTCTAACATTTACTGCAAATCATCTGGGTTCTGAGTCATCAATGTGACATTGTTCAAATACAAAAATGCATGCACAGTCACATCCATAATCAACATGTATCTAACTTCCCCTGAGAGGTTTTCTGCTCAGTGATAAACTATTCACTAAGTATCCCATTCATTCTCATACATGATTTATTTCCATTGTATCTTTCCATTTTTTCACAAAATGTTTCATGATTCAAGCCTATTTGTTTTATCACATGGCTTCTTTATATCAACTAATATACCATAAATTTTCTTATTTATTTAATCTCAAGGACATGTTGAACATCAAAACCTGAACTGTGCAGCCTTGATCAACTTAAAGCAATTCTATGGCTCCCAAACGTTGCTTAGTTTGATCTTTTGTATCTTTTCTATCAGAATTCTGCCCAAACTTAAATTAATTCCTCTGTAATTGTTTTCATGTTTTCCAGCATTCTCTTTATAGAAGGAATTAATGGCAGGATTTTTCCAATTGTCGGAAATGGATGTACAGTCACCAAAAACAGCCTTTGTGTTAAAGTGAGAGTAAAGTCTATTCCAGTTCTGGCCTGTTCTTCAAAAGACAAAGAGCTAAATGCTTAATATCCATGGATCATAAAGTGTAAAGAATTTGCTGAGCCTCATTTGCTATTACATGTTAAGAAGTTACAGTAATTTGCATCCACCATTAGCACTAATCTGTCAGATGAAATCTGAGGTGGGTGGTGAATTATCCAAGCAGATAATCCACAATCACTTGATACCAACCTCCCTTCATCACTTAATAGAGATGCCATTCCTCAGAAATTATCTCTAATGCATCCTGTACAAGACATAAGGCTTCCAGAGATTTTATTCACTGAAGTAATTGTGCAGGCGGAAATTCAATAGTCCCATAATCCATCCATGGTCACCGGCAACAAATAATTGAGGAATCTCCACCTTCTATATTTTGATGTAATTCCCATCATTTTTAACATTTCCTGTAATTCTGCCTTAAATTATACACATTATGCCACACCTGCTTTGCTTAAGCCATACTGTGGCACGGTGAAATTAGTGAACTAGCAGATCTGGACTGCAAAAATCTAAACTGTCACTAGACGGAAGTAAAGTATTAAGAATTTACTCCATCTCTGCTGCCTTCTAACATCCAAATTTCTGTGCTGATGACCCTTTTTTATAAAAGTCACAGTATTTTGAACATATTTATAATCCAAACATGTTTTATCGGTTTGATTTTTTCCCCCTATTATTATTTCGATGCCATATCAAGAGTTTATGTAGCAATAATCAACCAAACAGTGGTATAACAATTTCCCTGCTCCAGTGGTGGGATTCAAAAATTTTTANTACCGGTTCTGTGGGTGTGGCTTGGTAGGTGTGGCTTGGCTTGGTGGGTGTGGCAAGGGAAGGATTCTGTAAAATCCCCATTCCCACCCCACTCCAGGGGAA
>AZIM01001209.1:21610-35545 GCA_000516915.1 Ophiophagus hannah
CTGCTTTTTCAACCTCAGCTGCTTTGCGCGGCACAGCTGAGGTTGAAAAAGCAAGAAAAGAGAAACTTTCCAAATGCTGCGCACTCACGCGTAGCGCTTTTCAGCTGTCCAGACAGCACAGCTTAAATTTTTTTTACACGTGCGCACACTGAACTGGTAGTAACACCGGTTGAATCCCACCCCTAGTTCTGTTGAATTAGTTTGATCTTCTCTCAAAACTAAGAACAACTACCTACTGTCTTAACTTGTTTCCTCTGATAATCTAGGTTTTCAAAGATGTAATGAGCTTAATCCCATTCCCATATTCTTCTCTCAGACAAGCCTAATGTTCTTTGCATTTTCCACTTCCATCAAAATATCTGAGCATCTGCTTCTTCATCAGCACCTAAGGGAAACAGTCATTTCGTTGGGATTTTGTTACATTTTAGCCATGTAACATTTTGGCCATGTAATTTGGTTCATTGAAAGGGCATTTCTTATGTCACTAACCTGACAATGACTGATGGCATCATAATCCTTATCTTGATGTAAGTGCCAGTTTGCTTGATAAGTTACCAAAACAGAGTGCAGCATTTCCTGTAGCATGAGCAGCAGCCCCAAAGCTGAACCCCCTGAGGGGTCTAAAACCAATGGAATTTCCAAAGGGGTCAATACAGACCTCAGAGGGTAAGAGAGGGACTTCAACCTGGACAGATATTTGGGAGGATGAAAAAAAAAACCCGTACCTTTTCCAGCAGCTATCAGAAACAGATGGGTTTTTAATGTCCAATTTTTCTCAAGTGGGTTATTGTGCTTGCTTTTCAATTGCAGTTTATTGTGCAAATAACAGAAACAAGCACAGAAGGTATTTTAGAGATGGAAGACATTGAACTTAATGATTAAGAATGCACTGAGCCTGCCAAAAATCCCCAATTCTTTGTTCAGTAATCCTTTTGAAAGATGTAAATAGGAAAATGCTTTCCTATTTAAAAAAAAACCAAGCAACATTTTTGTGGTTATAAAGTGATTTTTATAACAATGTGAGAAGCTCATGTTCTTGTTCTAATAAGATGATTTAACAAACATACAGATATCAATTTAAATCAGTCCGGTGACTAGCATCCTGTCCAATAATAATCATACAATAATACATTTCTTCAGGGTCCTTGGTATACATCAAGACAAAGTTACATTGACTTGCAAACAAAAATTTTCATACATGCATGCAACCTATTGGTTAATTCTTCAATGGATTCTCAGCTGAACATCATGTTTTATCTGAACTCATGAATCGGCTATGCTTGTTTATGCATGCATATCATCAATTGAATGCAGTACATAGGCCTTTAGGGTATACTGTACTATATTAACATGAAGTTACAGCAGCATGGACTTTAAAAGCTGTGATTGTTTCTTCTCCATTGAAAAGCAATCTTGTGCCAATTGCTTTTTTTCCCCTTTTATTTTCTTATTTGACTGCACTTTGTTTTATTTTATTTCCTATCAGTCTCATTTTTGCAAAATAAACATTCTGGAATCAAAAGCAATTATAAATTAGGAAAGGACAGGCATTTGTTTCCACTACCGGTATTCCATTTCCCAAAGCACTTTATTGTAGAAAATGCAACATTTTGCATTTTTATGAAATAGTTTAAAGTGTACTTTATTCCCTAAACTTTTAGAACCCATATGAAAAAAAATTATCTTAATTATTGTTCTATTTTACTGAACATTAGGACAGGACAATGTGGTGAAGCACAAAATGTTCTTGTATCTTATTTTTTAAGAATAATGGGTAACAAAATATTTCAATGTTTTTCTCTTTAATATGGTAAACATTTTCTTTGAACTTAATTTTTAGTGTTTGTGGCAATGTATGTAATGTAGTTGTGGCTTTTCCATTGTCTCATCTAGTGAGATGGTTTTTAACCAGAATGAAACTTAATTAAAAATGTTGATTTTTTTAAAAAATTCTTAAAGATTTTTACAAATAAAAAGACAGATAGCTTAAAGAGTCCATAGTATCAGAATGGGAAATGGTGAATGATGAAAAAGGAAAAATATATAAGTAAAGTATAAGATTTTTTAAAAATCTTGAGGTATGTCTTTATTATAGAAACTCATTAAGCATTAGGTCTTTCTCTTGGGTTTCCTTAATGTAAAGAATCGTTCTACTTATATAACATTAAGAAATGGTGGGTAAAGGAAAAGCTGATTTTACATTTTATCATCATTTCAAAGATGCAGATATGAATTTTTAAGGCAAGTGATTTACAAACATGTTGATGTTTGCTCAAGTTTTGGTTTGAAAAAGATGGATTTGTCTAAAAAATGACTCTGGCGTGAATGATCGATAATGCAAATAAATATTTTAGAGTTGTATGGTATACTTAGCAAAAGGAGAAATGATAGATAAGGACATTATGTTTCATAGGATAATATCCAATCTAGATAAATATGTTAAATTATCACTTTTTCCTACAAGTTTCCTTTATTTTACTTGGGCAAATTTGAAGAGGTAACTTGAAATGAGTGCAGAAACAATTAAAACATGTTGTATAACTAATGAATAAAGACAGGCTTGATGATTCTGCTTGATTGGAACGATTACATATCTGCCAAATTTTAGGAGCTAGAAGGAGAGCATGGAATATCCACAGTAGCAGTGAGCAAGACACATTGATACTGACATAGCTTGATTCCCAGCTGACCTTCATGCTTTTTGTACCTTTATGTTTTCAGCAGTCCACTAGACCCAAATTTTTATTATTTATCGTATGGCACATTCACATCATATTTTGGTAAAAAAGAAACACAGGGCTAAAATACAAAACATAAGAATATAAAATATGAAATCTTAACAGGAAGATTACAAAAGTATGTAAATATAATTTTTTACTTCATTGGTGGCAGCCAGAAAATCAGTGAAATCTCCATTATAGGTTCTGTTGTGACACTCTGTCACTATGTGTTGAATAGTTTGTTTTTTGGTCCCACAGTCACTATTCAGTGATGGGTATTTTGCACCACTTGTAGAGGGCATATGTACATCTACCATGACCAATGCAAATCAGTTCAATGTTATTTATATCACACAGGGCTCTGTTTTTTCCAAGATGCAGGAAAAGTTTCTACATTGGGGGGGGGGCACTTTTCTATTCAATGTTGTTTCCACATGTGAGTGTTGAAATCATCTTTTACAAGTGCTTTAGCAGTAGAGATGGCTAGGTGTCTAGATCTCAGCCTATTTCGCTCCAGGTAGGCTACTTTTGCTCAGTATAATTATCAATAATCTTCAGGTATTCTTGAAGGAGGGCCTTTTTTGACTGACTTCCAGAGGTGGTACATGACTCAGTGCAGGCAACTAATATATGAGAGTAGACCGAATAATCCCACTAATGATGCATATTGACTCATATAATTGTGCATCAATCCAGTTGTGTATAGCAACGGTCCCCAACCTTTTTGGCATCAGGGACCAGTTTCGTGGAAGACCATTTTTTCATAGACCAAGGGGGATGGTTTTTGTTTTGATTGCAATTTCCACAGTGCCCTGCAGAGCTTTAAAGTATTGTATGAATATTATTTGAACAGAAATGGGAACTTGCTTTCTGACCTAACTGAAGGGACTCCAAATGATAGGGATTAAGTGCTTGGCTTAGATACAACAGAGGTGATATTAGCCCAAAGTGAGGGCATCCTGGAAGAAGGGGAGAACTGAAAAGAAACATGACAGCAGATGTGGCATTGCAATTCAAGCCTTTTGTGTGTTGACACTATATCTGTGTACAAAAGGATAAGCTTTCATCATGATGCAACAACTGTTGATTTGTCTCTAGTCTAGGATCTCCCTTGTAGATCCCATTGCTTCCATTCCTGACATTACTAACTTCATCATACTGGTTTTAAAACTAAAGCAAGTACCAATCTTTTTATATTATAAATAGAACTTAATTAATAGGCACAATTTGCACTCTCAGCACTAGAGAGAGAGAGAGAATAGGGATTATTGTTCTCTTTCTCTGCATTTGAAAAGATTTTAAAACAAAGTTTTATTCTGTGAGGTCCTTGGTGCTCTCTGAGCTTGGTTGTTTTCTTGCAGACAATTCATTATCAAACTATATAACATCATCGGTACTAGTAGGAGAGTAGGATTTGCTCTCATTTGATATACTAGACTAGAGGTTTCCCCTTCAGTGTTGGTGGAAGTGATCTTGGTGGTTACTTAAATAGGCTGTTGTTTACTGTTAGCTTGTTTATCTGAGTTGGTAGTTCCTTGATTGGGGTGTTGTTTACTTGATTGTTGGTCTAGAATTAATCTTGATGTTAATTTCTGTTCATCTGGGTGTTGACTGTTGATGAGGTGTTTGGTTCTTTTTGTTTCCTTTTTGGCTTTTTGATTGTCTCTTTTGAATGGTATGTAAATGTTGTTTATTTCTATATGCCTGTTGATGCTGATTTGTCAAAAGTGCCAAGCTTCCAGAAATTCTGTAGCATTTTTGGATTTGACTTGGTGGTCACAGTTTCCCAGCTGAAATTATGGTTTTATGTGTACATGTGTTGTGAAATTAAGGAGTTTTCATTATGTCTTCTGACTGCTAGTTGGTGTTCATAGATGTATTCTGCTAATCTTCTGCCTGTTTGTCCTACAAAGTGGCTGTTACAATTTTTACACTGTATGTTGTAATAAGATGACTCCTGTTTTTTTCTTCTGAGGCTACTAGGTCTTTCGGTTTACATAGGATGTTTTGGACACCTTTATTTGGATTGTGTGCTACAGTGAGGCCATGTGATTGCAACAGGCTGTTGGTAGTTTGTGAGATGGTTTTGATGTATCGCAATGTTATGCTTTTCAATTTTGTTTATTTATTTATTGACTTCTTACTTGCTTATTATATTCCCAGGTTTATTCATTGCCATTTACCAAGATTTTCATGCAAACATGGAATGATTCCAAACCTGTATGTGATGCCCTGGAAACAAGATATGAAGTACCGAGCATTACATTTGCAGGTAGGAATCAGTTATTACATTTGCAAGTAGGAAACAATTGTTTTTTATGCAAAACAGGAGCCTCCTTTTAAAAATGCAATAATTTTTTTACTCTGTACAATCATATCTGATTCTCAGTTTTCTTGACAAGGTTTTTCAAAAGCGATTTGACATTGCCTCCTTCTTAGAGGTGAGAAACAGTGACTGGCTCAAGGTCATTCAGCTGACTTGGTGCCTATGGTGGGACTAAAATTCACAGCCTCCCAGCTTCTAGCCTGGTGCCTTAATCATTACACCAAACTAGCTCTCAATAAATACTTATAAAGTCAGTATTGAATCCTATCAAATTTAATAGTTTGTTCTTTCTTCCATTAAAGAGGAAGAAAATCATGCTCAATCTGGTATCCAAGGCAAACATGACTCTTTACCCATGTTTGCCTAGACATCCTTATTGAAACATACATGTATGCACGTATATTCTGATTTAGTGAGATACTACTTTGAGTACTTTTCAGGCACCACATTTCAGAAAATTCTTAAGTGGTTGAGAGAAGGACAACAGTGATTAACTTGGGACTAGAATTAAATTAATATAGTGATTAAGGCACCAGACTAAAACCTGGGAAACCATGAGTTCTAGTCCCACTTAGGCACAATGCCAGCTGGGTGGCCCTGGATCAGTTCATTCCCTCTCAGCCTTAGCAAAGAAGCAGTGGCAAACCAGTTGTGAAATTTTGCCAAGCAAACTATAGAGACTTCTCCAGGTAGTCGCTAGGAGTCAACACTGACTTGAAGTTACAACAACGACAAAAGGGAATGAAATAGCTGGGTAGAATTAGACTGAGAAAAAGCAATCGAGGAAGGTTAAGACAGTACAGTATTCTGACTTTCTGAAAGGATGTCCTATAGAAGAAATTCAAGACCATTTCCCATCTTTCCCGAGGATATTGAACAAAGGACTGAAAAAATAGGAAGAGTTTCTAGTTAAATGTTAGTGGGAGAAAACACTTTCAGAAAATCATTTTGGTAATTAAATCAATGGTCCAGAGAGCGAGATGGTATGTTTCCCTTCACTGAATGTATTCATCAGAAGTTAGATGGCCATCTGATTGGGATCCATCAATCTGGATCCCTATATAAGCAAGTAATTGTAGTCAAAGACCTTTCCAGATCTATGATTCCACCCAAAGAAAACACAGAGAGAAGGCATCTCCACTTCCAAAATTAATTAGGACCATTTCATTTTATTTATATAAGAGGTTTCCTCTTCAAAGAATATAGAGCCATGGACATCAGTGAGTTTTTTTTAACAATGAATGATCCTTTGAAGTTTGACAATGTAGGGTAGGGATATTCATTGGGGGCATCATATGCTTCAAGGAAGCTTTTGAAATTAAGACCTCTCAAATTAGATCTCAAGAGTACATACCGGTACTGCATACTCAGATTAATCCACTGTAATTTTTTTTCTGGTCATGGAATTATAATAATAGTATTCAGTTATGATTAGTAATGGTGGTATATTTTATGAGTTGGTTTCTGGTTTGTTGTTCACCACCCAGAGACTCTTTTGACTGAAATGGCATTAAAATCAATGGAATTTACATGCATAAATATATTATAGGTAACCTTTGATTTACAACAGTTTGTTTAGTGACAGTTCAAAGTTACAGTGGCACTAAAAAAGGTGATTTATCAGTTTTGCATACTGACAAGCATTGCAGAATCTCCATGGTTATGTGATCAAAATTCAGACTCTTGGCAATTGATTCATATTTATGATGATTGCAGTATCCTGCATCATGTGATCCCCTTTTTTGACCTTCTGATAAGCAAAGTCAATGGGGANNNCAGATTCACTTAACAGCCATGTTACTAACATAACATCTGCAGTGATTCATTTAACAGCTGTGACAAGAAAGGTCTAAAATGGGGCAAAACTCACTTAACAAATGTCTCACTTAGCAACAATTGGGCTCAACTCTGGTTTGTAACTCAATGACTACCTGTATTTCAAATAAATTAATACCAATGTTAATCATGTCATTATTGGAAGGCTCTTTTTGCATGGACATAAAACAATTAATTTCCCTTCATTAGCACGCTGATCAAGTTGAACTATATAGTAGGGCCCGTGAAGACACCCTATTTCTAGAGAAAAGTGAGAGACATTGCCATGGGGAGGACCGAACGAAACTTATGCAGAAAGTTCCACAAGAAGAATTTATTGTGGATATTCCCATTTATTCTCACCTCTCCAAATACCATAAATCCATGGTGGCTTATGGCTTCAGGATCAAACTCTGAGATTCTTATCTTCCATTGGGATTTCATCAGCTGTACATAAACAATGTTACAAGAAAAAAAAGCATGTGTTTGCTTGGTCTTTTTCCTAATTAAGATATATTGAAATAAATGAAATATATTTTTAAACTAGGAAAGTAAGATTTGATCAGCTAGGAATAATTTAAGTGTTCTTTCAGATATTTGCATATTTTTGTTTTTCTTTTAATGTTAAGGATCTGCATTAGACTGGACTCTTATATAATTCTCATATTATTTATCAGTGTATTTTCTTGTTTGAACTATTTTTGTCTTTCAGTTTTTAATGTTTTAAATTCTTTAATCTACTCTGAGAATTTCAGTTATGGGGAAAATAGAAGTGTTGGTTATAACGTAAGACTTTTTTTGTTATAGGAATGTTTCTAAATTATATCAAAGGTATATGATTGAAAAGTACATAGGAAATGTAACCTTTACTGCCTGTTAATAATTGCCTGGAGAATCCCTTTTCTGGTGCTAGAGAAGGACTTCATTCAAAGGTGAATTTTGATTTCAGAGGAAGGATTTATGTAAGGGGAGCAAATTAGAATAGGCATTAAATTTAAATATTATGAAGAATATCATGATGTGTCTAATTTGCAAGACCCCAGTCACAATATGATTTAATCACCAAAGAGTTCACCAAAGAGGATTGTGGTTTCATTAGGAAGCCCCACTGATGCTTCTGTTTTTCTCAATGAAACATTCAGGAGGGGTTTTTCCATTGAAAATGGCTCTCATTCTCTAACTAAAAGTGAACATGATTCCTTTCAAGCATCATTCTCAGGGTCTCTTTTAGAAGAAAAGGGTGGATTTATAAGAATTCTGCCTGGGCTAATTTAGAATTAATACACTCCCATGTACATTAGGGGATGAATTACAAAAAGAACCTTTATTTCTAACATTCTTCCTCTAATTTGGTGAGGAGGCAGGACTTTTCATTGATAACAGAGAAACTTGCATCCGGATCTTTAGATGACAGTCCCTTTATCTCAAGCATCTCCAGTAACCTCACATTTGCTTCAAAAATAGAAGGAACTTCCTTTACACTGAGTCACTTAATAAGCAAATTCTCCTTCTTCAGGAGGAGGTATTTTCAGGTTAAATGTTTTACCCTAGATAAAGAAGTCCAATCAAGTGCTATATTTTACACTGTAAAAAAAAACACCTCAGCACAAACTTTCCAGTGCAAATTTAGTAGACCGGAGTATGTTTTATGCATTATTTTGACAGATTTGCTAGTTTACTGTAAATTAAATTAGGTCTGGAATAAACTTCAGTTTTTTTTCCTAAGGCCTTACAAACTAGCTGCAGCTGAGGCTACATTTAAATTGATGATACAATCGAAGTCTTGTTTTCAGCAAAGATGTAATGGCATGTGGGAAAGACCTTGAGATAATGGGCAAAGAGATGCTGCCAGTGGAACAGATGAGAGGCAGCACAATCTGCAACTAAATAGTGGGAGAGGCAAGAGGCCGAAAGAAACCCTCCCTAGCTTCTCAAGCTGCAAAGGAGATGGGGACAGGGGCAAGAATTGTACTTTCAGACTTGCAAAATTGATATTGGCTTTGCTAGGTAAACTAGATAGGAATCACCACCAGATAAGCTAAGTCCACTTTATTGAAAAGGTACATTGACAGAACTTTGTTCAACAATTGCCCTACTCCTATTGCCATCTTGAGCACATACACCCATACTGTGCTTGTACATTCATTGACTGAATTCAAACATTTATATTTTACTTCATATAGCCAGTATGCAGGGGAGGGATTCTGCCGGTTTGGACTGGTTCGGGTGAACCCCTAGCTCCGATGATCAGCTGGCTCCGAACTGGTTCACTCTGACGATTATGTGGGCCCACCCACCTCCCCATCTTGTACTCACCTATATCTGCTCAGCTGATTCATGCGGCACAGCAGATTGCTGTGCCTCAGCTGTGTTATTTTCCCGAAGCACGCGATTAGTGAACCAGTTGTTTCACCAGCAGCATCCCACCATTGCCACTATGTGCAATCACATCAAAATCTACAAAATAGTGGACACAACTAGTGTGGGCCAAGCTCTACCTCTTTTGTACATGTGTTGGCATCACAGGCACATACAAAAGAGGCAGGCCCTGGATCACAATGCCATACCTGCTGTCTTTCAGATTTTGATCCATAGCCACAACTGCAGACTGTGCTTTACACAGCTAGACGTCCACTTCTAAGGCATGAAGGTACTGACCATTGATCTTTACACTGTCATTATCTACTCAAAGAGAAAATATTTTCAAAATAAAATATAAAAATCTGGAAGTACCTTTAACAAACATGAATATTTTTGTTTTTCAACCCACACAGCAACATTGTTTCTATAAGAAATTAAGGTAGACAAGCAATCGTATTTAAAACTGTGACTTCTTATCTATGTAAACAAGCTGTAATTAAATTCACTATTAATCAGCACACTTTAAAGGCTATACATTTTTGAGAAGGATTTAAAACATTGGCACTTATTCTGTGGCTCATTATGAATACAATATTTTATGAAATGTGATTGTCATATCCTTGCATATATCATTTGCTTCATTTGAATTCTATGCATATTTATAAGGCATGAAATCTAAATTATTTTAAAGGCCAACTTAATAAAATTGCAAAATAGTATTTCTCAATGGATTCCAAATGAAAAATGCATGAGCAACACAATGGGGAAAAGTTTAGCAGTGTTCCCTGCCTGATCAGGAAATATAAATCTTTTCAGCAATTAAACTTTTGGAGCTTGCCATACCTGGCCACACAGGTGTCTTGAAAAGTACTACTTGGTTTGGATCAAAAACTTATCTGTGTCAAGAGGAGGGGTTTTTTTGTCCTAAAATTTACTACTGCTATAAAATAACAACATGTTAAGAGCTTAAGCTTAACTGAGATAGTAACCTTTGGTGGTTTAGAACATTGTCCCTTGCTGTCTAAATCAGTGCATACATGCTTACTTCAGTTCACTTCATTTCACTGGTTGTCCCAGTGGAATGTTGTTTGTGACTTCACAAGTGCATGCTACAACCAGAGAGAGCTTCCAAAGCAATTGTGAAGACTGGGAGAGAAATGGTTGCTTTCGTGCTTCAAAGAGGGCTGTTTCACTTATGCTTGTTTTGAAAAATGCTCCTTTAAAATACTTTGTCAAGACTCTAGTCTAGTTCTTTGCTCAGCTGCAAACACATATATACAGAGATAGTACAAAGGATTTAATACTGACATTAAAAATAAAGTACCTATTTCCTCCACGTGTGCTAGCAACCAAATATTTACTTGTCCAACTGCCTAATTCACTTTCTGATAGTCAAAATTAAATTATTATGATTTTTATACTGAGCCCTTAGAACTTAGCATCAGGTCCCAAGAATATTGTTAATACTAATTCAGTAATAAATGAGTAGCATAGTGATAGCTCAGTTAACTCTTGTATTCATACTCTCCAGATCACAAGAATAGACTACTACAAAGTGCAATGTATTCTATGATCTTTGAAGAAGACTCGGAAACTGCAATTGGTGCTGCATGCTACTACCTGCATGCTGGCAAGTCAGATCCATTGGATTGAATTAGCTTTCAACAAGATTTAGAATATAGTTCAAAGTGTTGTTTTTTACCTTTGAAATTCTACATAGTTTGGCTTGTGGGTACTTAAACAGTTGGCTTTTCTAGGTACAACCAATCCATCTGTTACACATTTTCCTCCTGGAGATTTTAAATATCTCAATACGTCCTACAGATGTTTAGAGCAAGCCAAAAATTTGATCTTGCTTTGTTGGAAAGAATCTACAAGTAGTCCTTGACTTACAACAGTTTGTTTAATGACTGTTCAAAACTAAACCAGCACTGAAAAAAGTGACATGTCTATTGTTCATACTTATGACTGTTGCAGCATCCCCATGGTCAATGATCAAAGTCTGGATGCTTGGCAACTGGTTCATATTTATGATGGTTGCAGTGACCTGGGGTCGTGTGATCAGCTTTTGCAACCTTCTAACAAGCAAAGTCATTGGAGAAGATGGATTCACTTAAAATCTGTATGACTAACTTAACAACTGCAGTGATTTACTTAACGGTGACAAGAAAGGTAAGATTGGGGAAAGCTCACTTAACAAATGTCTCACTTATATTTTGGGCTCAATTGTGATTGTAAGTCAAAGACTACCTGTACAATACTCACAACTTTTTAAAAAAACTGATCTGAAAATATGTGCTTCGCTCTAGCCTTTGAACAGGATCTTTATTAAGTTAATGGGAAAAATTGGTTGTTATGATTTTGTTTGGGCAAGGCTTAGTTTGTAATTTTGATTTTATTTTGTTGCTTTTTCAAAACATAAGTTTTATACTTTATACTTTTAATTTTGTTTTGTCTGTTTGTACATTACCATAATAAAGTTTAAAAGAATACAATTAAAAAATGACCAGCTCATGAGACTTAAGATGCCAATTAGATATTTAAATGTTTGTTGACCCACCTAATAAGATGGTAGGAATTTAATTTTAAAAATATACAGTTCCTAACACTTGCAGATGACACTCATGAAGATGTTGCCTATTCAAAAAGTAATAATCTAGCCATTGACTACCAATTTAAAAGTATTTTTAAAAGTGGGATGATTGTTGCACTAAAAAAGCATGGAAGGAAAAAGAAACAAAAGCAAAATTGTATATGTGAGCAACTGATGTTAGTTCACTGTGATTGCACACTATCTGGGATTTTAATTTATTGCAGAAGAAAAGGATAGACATGAGTTGGCATGTTCCTTCTCCTTCCACTAAGTGTCACTCTAATACTTGGGAAAATATTGTTGTAAAGAATTTAGATTTAGATAATCCTTTTTCCCTGGTGATATCATTTTTCTTTAGAGGATGCAAACTTGATTGTTGTTTTATATAAATGGATTACAATGGATAATCTTGTCGATGATACTGAAACCACAATTTATAACATTTATATGCCACAGTCTTTCAAAGTCATCATGCTTTAGATGTGTTGCATAATAATATAACATTAAGCTAACCTAGTTAACTACAATGGTTGAGTTAATGGGGTTGTAATTCATACATTTTGAGAGCACCAGGCTGGAACAAAGGGACACTGATGTCTAAATTAAAATGAAAAACAGTGATTAAAGTGTATATTTTAATGTACAATATCAGTATATTAATGTAACTGCAATATTGTTAATATACAATTATTTCTTTAAAAAAAACCACATAATTTTAGCAAGGACAGGATCCCACTTCCAGAAAAATTGGGAATCAAATCAATGTATAGTCCACTGATGATGTTATTTAATTTGGTAATGAAATGTCTGCAAAAATACCCATCAAGCTCAGAGAGCACCAAGGACTCTACAGTTCAATTCTGCGCTACAAATATTATTTTCTATCATTACCAAGTGACTCTGGGCAGTTTACAGATAAAAACTATTAAAACAAAATAGTTTAAAGAAATATCAGAAACAAAGTTAAAAAGAATTATAAAATTAAGAACCACCAACCACCCCCAGGGTCACATGCCACTCTTAGACACCCATGCAGGCTGGCAACGCCAGGTCTTGCTGCTCTTCTGGAAGGCCAATAGAGTGGGGGGCAGGGAGCTCATCTCAGGAGTCAAAATGCTTCATAGAAACATAGCAGAGACCCTGCCAGATAAAATTCTTTAAGCAATGAGGTCTGTAATATGCCCTTCTTACCTGACGGGGTGGTACGGGTTGACATAATTAGGACAAGTTGGTTCCTAAGATAGCCTGGACCAATACCATGAAGGGCTTTAAAAATCAAAACCAACACCTTGAATTGGACATGGAAGCAAACTGGCATGCAATGCAGCTCACATCACATAGTTGTTACATGTACAACACTAGAGGTGCCCCGAAGTGCTCCTGCTGCTGTATTCTGCATCTGCTGCAGGTTCAAGAAAGTCTTTAAAAATAGCCCCATGTAGATTGCATTGCAGTAGTCGATATGCAAGTTGACCAGAGCATGAGAGGCAAAAAAGGGCCTTTAAATCCAGGAATGAGACACAAAAGGTCTTCTACCATCATTGCTACCTGTTCCTCAAGCAGAAGTTGAGTCCAGTAGGAAGCCCAGATTAGGCACAGGGACCAAAGATAATATCAGACACAGAAGAGATCCCTACCCACAGCTGAACCAGCACAAAACTATGTTGCCCTCTCCTCAGCTCTTGAAACCAACACAAGAGGATACCATGGTTGATGGTATCAGAGGCCACTGGGAAACCAAGAAGAGCCAGTATGGATGCCCTATCTCCACCTCACTTCCACCAGGAGTCATCCAAAAGCATGACCAATAACATTTTAATCCCATATCTGTGCCTGAAATCTGACTGGAAGGGGTCCAGATAATCCATCTCATCCAGGATCCTGGATAAAATGTGAACACTTTCTCAGCCATGTTCCCTAAAAAGGGGAACAAAGAGACTGGACAAAAAATATTCAGACTGGTAGGATCCAGCAAAGGCTTCTTGAGAAGGTGACTACCGGCACCTAATTAAATGGTGTCTTTGGGACTGCACGTGCAACCACCTGTGAATTAAATCCATGACCCTCCTGGTTAGTCAAAGCCAGAGCCTTGGTGGTGCAGGCTGTTAAACACCCAGCAC
>AZIM01001209.1:35740-63750 GCA_000516915.1 Ophiophagus hannah
TGTGAGATATGGTGGGTGCTAGTGATGGTTAATTCAAACTCTCCCTCAAGGATGAATTAACCATCACTAGCACCACTACCATCACTAGCATCATTACCATCACTAGCACTCACCATATCTCACCTCCTAGATGGCTTTGACCAACCAGGAGGGACATGGATTTAATTCATAGATGGCTGCATTTGCAGTCCCAAAGACCCTGTCCACTTCTTGAGGTCCAACAGGATCAAACTGTTTCCAGATAACTGGATAAGTCCACTTCCTGAGGATCTCCACAGGACTTGTACCACACTTGGTTACCAGTTGAGAGTGGTTATGAGATATTTTATCTGCTAGATGCACTGAAAATTGCTCAGTGTGACCCAAAGGTAAGCCTCCAAGCTTCCGCCCCTCATCCCAGTATTTGGATAACCCAAACAGGACTTTCAGGAAGTTCTCTGAGAACACAATAGGAGTGAGAAAATATTAGTTTCATTGCTCTTACTGCCATGAGATAAGCCTTAATAGCAGCTTTTCACTTGGATGAATCAGATTCATTACTCGTCTTCTGCCATTGGCACTCCAGACAACTCTCAATGTTTTTTCAGTTCTCTCAACTCCTCTGTAAACTATAGGGAGTTCTGTGAATGATGGGCCAAGAGAGGTCAGATGGGCGCAATCCAATCCAAGGCCTTCACAACTTGCCTGTTTCAGTAGTGGTCAAGGCCCCAGCAGGACTATGCAGTACAATTTTGGCTAAAACCCATTTTCTTTGGAATTCCACCAGGTCATCAGCTGCAAATGGTGGATGGGTCATACCTCTGGAAGTAGCATAAGAAAATCTCAAGGTCACCAGGGCATAATCTTACCATGACAGATGGGACAATGATAGCCTCCCCTGCCTTCAGATCACATTGCCACTTGTTCTGACAAGAAAACTATGTCTAATATGTGCCTCATTTTGAGTAGAACCCTGAGTGAACTGAGGTAAGCCCATGGCCACCATCACGATCATGAACTCCTGAGCTACTTTTTAGGCCTGGCCCAGGGGCAGCAAACTGAAGTCCCCTAAGACCATCAGCCTGGGGAATTTCATCGGCAACTCTGAGATAGCCCTCAATATCTCAGATAGGGAGGTTGGTACACATTAGGGAGGTTGGTGCAGTAGCAACAATCCCAACCCAATCCAACAAACCAATTTTCAGAAACATAACCTGCAACTTGTGCAACAATGAAGACCAACAGAGACTCTCCAGATGACAACTGCTACTCCCCCTCCCCTTGCCCTGGAACTCAGCTGGCTACCCCAAATTTGGCCAGGTATATTTCAATGAGGGTCTAGCTAGGCTCAGTAATGCATACCAGATTGGCAGTTCAAGTTGGCATTAAATGGAAATCCTCTGCTGGAAAAAGAAATTGCTTCCATGTATATAAGGTAATCAAAAGATGTTCTGGGAAGGATTAGTGTTGAAAGATGGATGCATTACTGTAAATTAGCTATTGCTATGAGTGTTTCCCTAGTAATGATTAATTACCAAGGAATACTGACAAAGTACATCTTAAAAATACATTCTTGGAATTGATCAGTTATTTGCATAATCTATTATATAATCTCTTCTCAAGAACTCTGATATTAATAAACCGGCATTAAAGTCCTGTTGTGACAAGTCATTCTAATACGCAAGAAATTAACTGCTCAGAATTCAAATTAAATGTTTTAGCTTTTTATCTACAATCAGATGTCTAGATCAGGTCTAATCAATGGAACAGCATTTTGTATCCTAGTGAACTGCGGAGGTGCAGAACTAACTTCTACGATTCCCAGCTAATAATTGCAACATTGGCCAACTTATATTTATAACTGATGTAAAGAACATTGAAAGCCACTTTTTATCTCCTTTTTCCTTCTTTTCTATTTTTTGCTACTTTTTTTTTGCATCTTTAATTTTTTTCTTTTCCTCCCCCCCTTCTCCCTCTCTATTACATTTTATATTAGTCTTATTCTTATGTTTCAAATTTTCAATAAATCATATAAGGAAAAAGAGAATATAGAAAGATTACAGCTGACAATATTTTCATTTTTAATACGTAAGTTGAACCAGTCCTACAAAAAACCCTTTTTACAAGTGGTTACCATTGTGCAATTCAATGTGAGCAATTGTCAGAAAAATCTATTAATATACCAGCTTATATCATCAGATGTTAATTGTAGAGTTAAAACAATTCTGTAGTTGATAATATCTACAGGGCCATAGGACAGCACCTGTATGATCTGTGCTTTATTTTTTGAAAGTAGTTCAAATTATTAATAAATATTGCACTCCCATAAATGTTGACTTACAGTCAAGCCTGTCAACTCAGTACTGCAGTCATGAATATAAGAATCTGAGTTCTGCTTATTTATTGTTTGTATTTAAGTAGAGCAGGATTTTCATATTACAATGAAAAGGAAGAACAGAAATAGGTTTTTTTGTAAAGGTTTTATTTTTTCACATTTCAAAAGCATCTTTTTTAGTGAACGGCATGATTCCAGGTTTTCACATTTTCATATAAACATGACCTTAGTTACATATTTATCTTTCACATTTAATTTCATATCCTATCATTACATTACATATTTTCTATAAATTTTCTCAAATACTTTTCTCAAACTTATTTTATATATTTTCTATTCATTTCTTGATCTATTTCTTTTAACTTTAATTCTTATATCTTCATATTCATTAAACTTTATACTTTTATCTGTCAGGTTTGCAATTTCATCGCATATTCTTATATCATCATTTCAAAAAATTCCATCCCAATTCAAACAATTCAAAAGATTTCCCCCACAATTACCTATTTGAGTGTACCACCCCTTTACCTTATACATCATTTAGTTAACTCCTCTTTAATTCCCAATAATAATTTGACTTTTTAATTATTACCTTAAAAATTAATAACAATAATCTCCTAACAACTATGTAACACATATGCATTTTAGGCCAGGTTCCGCATAGCACTTTTCCCTTCAGTTACATAAAATCATTTATAATTTAAAAAAAAATTAATCTATTCAATTGATCTTAAAAACTGACATTGATCTCTTTATAGCAATCCTCATAATTCATTTCAATTATATTCTTAAATTCATTAAACATAGTTAATATACTTATCAGTTTCTCTTTTCACATTTATTCCATTTATCTCTGTATATAATTTAACAAAGAGCAAGTATTCTAATAACAAAATAAAAACACCAGTAAAACAGAAATAGTTTTGATGTTGCACCAAGCAAAAGGATTCAACTCTGCAGTTTTGCTTCTAAGCAGATTTCTGATCAACAGAAGCAAAACATTTATCTCTGTAAAGTTTGTTTGTTTGTTTGCAAAGAAATGACAATCAGTGCACAGCACTTTTTTACATACAGAACTGAAGTGGTTGATTTGAATTAAAATGATTGGAATACTATTTGAAGCTCATTCCCACGTTTTGATTCAAAATTTCAACTCATACTTTTAAAATTGTTAATTCCTTACTTATAATTCTATTTTTCTTATCTATTTTTTCTTCTACTTTTTTCACTTAAGCTTCCTTTTATTTCTTCCTTTTCCTTCTTGCTTTTACTTTGTATTTTTTTTGAAAACTTTCAATATTATGCTTTGAAAAATGTTCTAATCAAGCATTCCAATAATATATTTGAATCCCCAAAATGTTCCAAATGATTGAGAAATCCTGCACTTGTTAATCTGTGTTATGTACCCCTAGCAGCAATATTTCAGCAATGCCTTTTCTCTTTCAAAGGAGAAAAGCATTTGCTGGGTGAATTACTTCTTGCTGAACAATTCGTAAATTATGATTCTCTAGACAAATAAATGAATTTGGGGGTAGGCTAGATGGACTATATAAAGTAGTATTATATTGCTAAATCAGATGGGATCAAGCAGCAATTGCAGTCTGTTAAAAAATTCAATTCCCATTCCATTGGTGTGATGTTAGGCAACTGGACAGTAATGAATAACATAAAGTGGGCTCTTATTAGCTTTACCCCCTCCTCCGGTCTCCAGTATGGTTTAAAACTCTATACAGTATACAATATTCCCTTTTAGATTATGAAGCAGGAGAGATGTTTTTAAATGCCAGCCCAACTGTCAGCAGAGGTGACTGCAGGAATTTCAGAAGGTCTGACAGCAGTTGAACAAATCTTAGAGAAAAAAAAACAATCCTTTCTGACCTGCCTAAACCATACTCCTCTTTTGAAGGAAAACTTTAAAAGCTGTACCACCTTTGTTTATCCTCACAGTAGGCGGCAACTACCAAGGAATTTCCTTCCTTCCATTTATTCCGTTACAATTGACAGGCCCTACAGGAATAGATAGTCCAGTTAAAACCATGAAAAACCCCTCATACTTACAAAATCTAAACACAAAAACAAAACAAAAAACCCTCCAAATCCCATATGCCCTCCAGACGACCTCCATTTTCAACTGCCTTCAGAAGGCAGCCAAAACTGAAGCTAACCTGAATTCCAGAAGAAATTATTCCAGAGGCCAGCACTACAGAAAAAGTGCTTTCCTGCCTCAGCCATTCTCATCTCACTAAGGTGGGAAGCCCTATGCTGTTTTTCTCAACAGATTCAACAGCTGGATTGATTTTGGCTGGTCTATGACGGTAATAAAGATTTAATAATTTAGTGGGTGAACATGTTTTTCAAGAAACTTGGGGCTATGCCTGTCTCTAGTCCTCCCACAAGCCTTTCAACATTTAGCAAATAAGAGGCAAGAATTCAGTTTGCAGGTATGAAGATTTGCCCTGAAGATCTGATAGTCTTCAGAAGTGTTGTGTTGCTGAGCATACACAAGATGCTCAAGTATAAGCTCCAAACATGACACAACTCATTCTTCTTCAGTAAGATTGGCTCTTCTGAAAATTTCTCACTCTACAGAGAAACTTCTAAGAACACAATTCATTGCAAGCATTTTTTTAAAAGAAAAGTACAGCAGACAATTTTTTAGGAGCAACCAGCTTTCTTCAGGAATTGACTTTCAGTTTCACTTCTTGTCATCCTCCTACATGTTATTTGCCATATATATTAGTGTTTATGTGGGAGTAAAACTCCATGAAGGTAATGAAGGTAATATACAAATCTACACAGTATATAGTATAAATACTACACAAGTCTCCATGGCCGATTTGATATAATAACATCTTAATTGTGAAAGGGATGATAAAGTTTTTTAATGGAATTTCATCTCTGTGATCCTTAGGTGAGAATAAGCCCAAGTGAACATACCCAGCCATATTTTGAAGCAAGCATGATTTCAATTATGAAGTAGATGCCAATGCAATTGTCCTCATGGTCATAAAACTGTTGTGGTTCCACAAGAATTGGCATGTCTTCCCAGAAAAAAAGTTATGTTAAATCCAGTAAGAGGATTGCATGTTCCTACATAAAAATTGCACATCAAAGCAATACTCTGGTGATAGTTATTTTGAAGGTATGAGTCTCTCTAGATGGAATCTATCTTGTAAAATAATCCAGATCATAAAATAACTCCATTAGTTTATACAAACACTGACATTTTTTGATGAAGGTACAGCCAAGACTTATGGAGAAGTAACAGCTGGAAGGGGAGAGGAAAAAGGAAAATGCAGGTGAAACAAAGGCTATTAAATGGCAGGACTGAGCAAGTTGAAAGGGTTGATTTTGAACAGAGACTTGTCACATCATCTTTAGTGTTCTGGGATTGAAATGATTGAACAGAAGAAAAAATTGGTACACCATGTCAATGGACATTTTAATTTTTAAAAAATCTTCAGCTTACAGCATTATAGGTAGTCCTTGATTTACATTAATTTAGTGATCAAAGTTACAATGGCACTGAAAAATGTGACATGTTCAGTTATGACCTTTGCAGCATCCCCATGATCATGTGATCAAAATTAGAATGTTTGGTAACGGGTTCATATTTATGACCTGTACTGTGTCCAGCATCATGTGATCACCTTTTGTGACCTTCTGACAAGTAAAGTCAACGAGGAAGCCAGGTTTACTTAACAATCAGGTTACTAACTTACCAACTGCAGTGATTCACTTAACTATGGCAAGAAAAGTTATAAAATGGGGCAAACCTCACTTAACAAATGTCTCACTTAAAAACAGAAATTTTGGCGTCAATTGAGATTGTAAGTTGAGGAGTACCTGTACACACATTAACATTGTTTATTTTAGCTTCTTCAACAATTTTTAAAAGAAACTTCTAGGATGTAGCAAAATCAGATAGCTGCTGATCATATTTTACAGAAGTTTTATAAATGAAATTAAATGTAATTTCATGCAACTATCTGTGCTCCCTTGTACACTTCCTAGAATAAGGACTCAGCTCCTACTGGATCAAGTCTGCGCATTAACACTATACACATGGCTCATTAAGAGACAATCATCTATTGTGAGCAGGACTTTTCTCCCCCACACCCTTGGCAACAAGTGGTTGGAACTATCAGAGTTCCAAACATTTGTTGGCATACAAACACAGGGATAGATTTTTGCACTTGGCAGCACGTGGAACCATTGATTGGAGATCCATGTTGACACATTTTTACTTTTATGCTCCCAATTCCAGGTTCATAGTGAGGATGATTTTAAATTTGATTGTTATCTTTCTGGTTACACTGAGGTTCAACCAAGTTCTGTTAAGAATTGGCTATGTAATATAAGGAAGGAAAATACATTTCCAATTCTATTTTGATCGTTTGTAGGCTTAGCTTAGATGCAGGAGATGCTGGGAGTCAGGCAGCATATAAATTATTAACTTATCAATTAGATTTTTAAATGCTCTAAAAACAACAGGATTGAATTTTGATGAATGGATATCACATTACTCTAGGAAGAGATCCAACTGGAAAGTTATCCATAGCAATAAGTGTCACCAGCTGCAGTGGCAGCAAACACACAGAAGGCTGTTAAGAACAGGTGCTGCTGTTTGGTAAGAAGTGGCTGATTACTTCTTTGTGAAAAAGCTGCATTAAATTTATGTAGTTAATTAAAAAGTAAATAGATTTAGAAAAAGCTGCAGCACCTAATCACTAACACTGGCATAAGCAGGGAATTAACTGTAATATTAAATTAAGAATATACTAGAGATTAACATATGTATTTTTAATTAAAACTAGACAACCCATGCCCCTTTGGGTCCTCATTTCAGAGTTACTTCCTCACCTAAACAGAAAACAGAAGGATCAAGGATGGGCAAAAAAGCAGTGGGAGCAGGAACATCATCCAACTTCTTGCCAGCTCCATACTGTTTCCTTGGGAAATCTGACATTTGCATTGGGAATCTTCCTCTCTTCCCTTCACAGCAAGCAAGTGGCTGATGTCTGGTGGGGAAGGGAGTGAACTATTGTGATACTGGATGGGTAACTGTCACAAAATATTGAAAATAAAGAGCTCCTGACCACAACAGCAGCCAATAGCACTGAAGCAGTGGTAACTTTCCCGAATTTCATTCCTTTGAGAGTCATGACTTCAACTTCCAGGACTGTGTATACATTCTATTACTTAGCCCATTTGGGGTACTTCAATTTTAAAAAAAAGTTGCCCTGTGATACACCATTTTGCCCAATTAAAGTGATTTAGTAGTATGTAGATACTGGGTAAAATGATGGTCTTACCAGCTTCTAGCACAAAGTACATCTAAATTCTAATCTTAAAACTGTGATTACAACTACAGTATCCAACTGTATTTTGTTAATACATTAATAGGCTAACATAATACTTGGACTTCACAGGAACACAGCACATTTCTGTTATTCATGAAAGCAACTCCCTTTTCCCTTGTCCTTGAGACTGAAAAAAGATGCAGCTGTTGAGTCACACTGACTCCAAGGGTGGGAAATGATGGCTCTTTTATGACCTGTGGACTTCAACTTCCAGAATTCTTGGAATTCTGGCTCAGAAATTCTGAAAATTGAAGTCCACAAGTCATAAAGGGGCCATCATTCCTCACCTCTGACTTAAAGTAATGATACTAGTTTTTTTGGCTCACACTAAAAAAAGAGGGACTCTTTTAATGGGTAGCACAGAATTGCCATGTTCACGTGAGGTTCACATGACTCAGAAGCTGGCTGGGAAGGTTGCAAATGGCGATCTCATAACACTGGAATGCTGCAACTGTTGTAAATACATGCTGGTTGCCAGGCACCCAGATTCTGATCACCTGACTACAATTGCTGCATCAGTTGTAAGTATGAGGACCAGTTGACAGTCCCTTTTTGATGCTGTTGTAACTCTGGTCACTAAATGAATGGTTGTAAATCAAGGATTACTTGTATGTGGAGTCAAATATGAAGCTGGCATCACAAAGTAATTCTTTTTTATCTTTACCTATCATTTGTTTAGGAAATTTAATATATGCTAGTTCTTTAAGTTAGCATTCCAATAGAAGAGTGCTCGGACCTGCCAATTTTTAAAGATCTTCTCTTCACTCACCCAATTTTCTTTAGAAGCGTTAACTACAATGAAAACAATATTGTTAATCAGCTTTCTTTTCAGATATCCTAAGGCATCTTTTCTCAATGTAGAGTTTCTCATGAACTTGAATAATTATAATACAGCAGAATATTGTATGGATTTTGGCAACATAACCAAAAGGTTGTGCGGTCTAAATACACATGCAAGATGTTTCTTTGGTTCAATGACATCAGAGAAATTAGAAGGAAGTGGGAATTATTTCAAAATGGAGAAGAATCTAAACCTAAATCCAAAATCTAAATGTCATTACACACTAATTCACACTGAGACCTCTATGTAGTGTTTTCAAAGTAATTAAGTAACAATTCATTTCCCCGAACCTTAGATAACAAAATGAAGATAGGAAGTTGCCATGAGGCAGGGCGGAGCTACGCCACACGCCCTGCACCAGCTTATCTCAGCTCCCTGCAGCCAGGCCACCTATGCCCCATACCTGCCTCACTTTGCTGCGGTGGTTCCAACATCCCTGTCCAGCAGGAGCCCACATGGTCGGCCACCCACTTCTGCTTGCTTGTGGCCACAACGGAGGCCGAGTGACATACCAGTGCTGTGGTCACGAGACGAGGTGGAGATTGGAGCGACCCCACATGCCCACCGGCTTACTTCAGGGTCCCCACAGCCAGGCCATCCATGCCCCAACACCTGCCTCGCGGCCGCGGCACCAACACACTGTTCAGCCTCCAGCTCAATTGCAGCTGTGAGCAAGAAGTGGGCCAGTGGCCATGTAGGCTCATGATACACATGGCTACCGGTGCTGCCACCATGAGGCAGGTATCAGGGCATGGATGGTCTGATTGTGGGGGCCCTGAGATAAGCCGGTGCAGGGCACATGGGGCAGCTCTTCCACCACCCCACCTTGCCCTGTGGCACTACAAGCAACCAGACAAAATGGGCAGCTGGCCAGCTGTGCAGGCTCTTAAGTAGGGCTTATTTGGGGGATAAGGCTTATATTAGGTACACGGGTAAAAAAACCATGCTAGCGCTTATTTTTGGATAGGTCTTATTTTGGGGAAAACAGGATATTTCTTCTCATTTTAAAAGAGCTAGTAATGATTAAAGCAAACTATTTAATTAGACCAGTTTAACAACTTAGATGTTAATGACATTAACAACAATTGCAGGGCAATTACCTCAAGAGTCATTCTCACTCAGTATAGCAGCAGTGGTCCCTCACTGAGATAAAGATGTCCAGGCATCTTAGCAGAATGCCTTGGAGAAGTTTGAAATAGAGCAGCATGGATGTACCATAACAAACCTGCATGAGCTGGTCACTTCTGCAGCAAATTTTAAGTTATTGACAACTACAGAAAATGTTTAGGGGAGATGTTCTATGCTTGTGGCCAGGATTATTTTTCTTTCTTGTTTAAAATAATTTTTATTAAAGATACTTTCAGCAAAATAAACACAATGCAAATTTTGAATTGAAGAGAAAAATAAAAAAGAAAGAAACTAAAAGAAAAAAAAGAAAAAAAAGAAAAAAAGTGGCTTCCAATATTCTTACAGCAGCTATGAGTACATTTATAATCTTACTCTCTCTCTCTAAGGTTACATAGCCAGGATTATTTTTCAACTGAGCATAAATCTGTATCATTTGTCACCATCATTGCTCTAATTGGCCACAAGCAGCTCTGGAATCTAGTAAGCCAGTTAAGGAAGCCTACAGAGCTTGACTTCTAGAATTCTTCCCAATTATTTAAAAATAGTTCTGTTCTGGAAAGGCAGACAGAGGTGGATTTAAGAAAGCAGTTGGTAGCACAGGGACACACTGAGGCTTTTTTCCCCTTGTCAACACCTGGCTAGATCTTGTCTAATTTCCAATGTGGTATTTCTTTTGCAGTTTTTCTCACCATATCAATTTGGACCCATTTTTTGGCATAGTTATCCTATATCCCTTTACACAATTTGTCCCCATTGTTCTATTGGTCTGAAAAGAACAAGCAAGTCAGGAAAAGCCTGCAGAGCATAACTTTTTCAATTATTTCTAATCCTTTTACCAGCAGTGGCCATGTAGAAGGTGTCTGGATTGTCTTTTGTGTGACAAAGCAGTATGTTGTATGTACATTTCTGCAAGTCACTACTCAGCTGTCTCAGTTGGTCTTGTTTGGGAGGGGAGAGTTGTCTCCCCTTTTTCAGTTTTTAAACAATTATTCTGCTTGATAGCCAGATTCAAACAATTCTATATATAATTTCTTGCCTACATTGTTAGATTGGAAATAATAAAAGGCTGCAATCAAAAGAAGAAAAAAGTGAGAACATGCAGAATACTTAAATATGTTATCTGTCAGTTTCTTTGCAAACAAAGAACCTTTTGCCTCAAAACTCAGCAATGTACAGGATGCAGTTTATAATACATTATATTGTGCTCTATATAAAAAGCACATATGATGGCATAAAATTCAGAAGAGCATAAAACAAAACAAAAATGCAACTACAGTTATTACTTCCAGTAAGGTAGAACATTCTACATCAAGATTTATGCCTAGCATGAAACATATCTCATGGAAGCTAAATGTTAAAATCAGATAATAAGCAGTCTAATTCCAACACAAAGTACTGTATTTCAAAGCCTGCAGGCACAAGCCCAGCAGGATGGAAACAATAAAGCAACCATCCTGTCAAGATAATGACTTTTTCTGCACTGATGGGATAAATGGAATTATAATGTAATGCAACAATAAAATTCCAGATTAGGGAATATTGTTCTAAATATATATAATTGAGATTATACACTTTACATTAATCCAAAATACTTGAAAGTATCTCTTTTAAATTTAGAAGTTAATACTAATGTGTGGCATAGTTTTCATTTGAAATACAAATTTTTATGAACAATAAAAGAACTGGCTCTTCTAGTTCATGAAAATGCAAAATATTGTTTGCATTTACAATTTAGTTTTTTCCATTCAAAATTTTCCAATAGTCTTTGTTGAAATTAGTTGTTCCTTTCTGCTCACTACTGTTAATAGGGTAGACAGGGATGCAAATAGCAGGAATATTGAAATTTTAGCTAATGTATTTCTGCAAATAGGTTGACTGAAGTATTATAATTGGTAATGATTATATAAGTTCACTAGTCACTTTGATCACTACCCACATTTTATTTTGTGCTTTTTATAACTTTAAAGTGTTAATAATATTAATATATATTTGTAGCTTTGTTGTATGGCACCGAGGCAGTTGTCTGTGAGATAGATGTGGCCATATAAACATGATGAATGCTTTCTTTCAAGGGTTGCATATATAATTCTCATCTAGTATTATGAATTGGCTATAGGTAGTGAAAGAAATAAATTACTTTGTTATTGTGATGTCAGTCACTAGCAATAGGCATTACCCAGAGCTTATGAGGTAATCAGTGCTTAGTTTTTAGTAGCTTCTCTGATATATTCCAGAAGCAGGGATTCAGGACTATTTTCAACAATCCCTTGCTGTGTGTTACATTTGCTGCAACTTTCTACTCTAAAATATCTGGAGAACACTGTTTAGTTTCCCTTATTCTAATTTCTAATCATTAACCACAGGCTACTTCTCTACAGTAGAGATTTTGAGTCATCAGACAATGTAAGGAAAGTGAAATATTTTGGATCATTTATATTTTATAAATGCTAGCTACTATACCATACTATCATATATATCATAATTGTTGAGCATTTTTCTTCTAAACAATGTTAAGACTTATATAGTGACCTCTGCTACCATACCACTGTTCACATACTGTTTTGGATAGTAGATTCTATTCTATGTATGTATGTATCACATTTCTACTTTCCTAAATTAGTCAAGAACCTACAATAATAAAAATCTTATCCGGCATAATAACATAAATATGAAAATATTTCTGTTAAAAATCGAACAGCAAATCTAGTTCTCATGATATTATTTAATATAAATTACAAAATAAGTAAAATCCATAGAAGTGACAATTTAAACATAAAATACTGCCTGGAAAAGTTCAATCTTTAATAACCTCTGTAATGCCCTTAAAGCATTCAGGAAGAGAATCAGACAAAATATTTACAGGAAGCTCATTCCACAGTGCCAGGGCTATAACAAAAAGTGGTATCCTGCCACCCATCTCATTGCCTAAGTGACTGAGTGGTTTATAAGTAAAAAAACAAACAGAAAATTCTTATAAAACATAGACAAAAATTTAAAAATGGAGAGAATACTGTCAAGGCACCATCACAAGGTTTTGTACAACTCTTGGATTCCCATGACATTGAAAGCCAGGTTTTGACATTCTTCGGGATGGCCAGAAGAGTGGGGTCCAATCTCATGTCAGGGTGAGAGTAATAGCAAAGTACACCTACTAGTCAAAATTCTTTTAATCAATAGGGATCATTGCATGTCTTTTTTGCCTGACGAGGATGGGACAGGTTAATGTAATTGGGACAAGATGGTTTCTAAGGTAACCTGGGCCCATGTCATGAAGGACTTTAAAGATCATAACATCTTGAATTGCATCCTGAAGTAAACTAGCATCCAATGCAACTCAGACAGGAGAGGTGCTATGTGTGCAGTCCTAAGGGGCTTGAATTGCCCTCACTCTCGCATTTTACTAGCTATAGCTTCCAAATACTCCAGAGTAGTCCCATGTAGAAAATAGTTCAGATGGGAAATGACCATGGCATGAGTAACTGAGAGAAAGGCTTCCTGATTCAGGAAAGATCATAGCTGGTACAAAACACCAAGTTAAATAAAGGCCCTCCTAGCCATAACTGTCACTTGCTACTTGAGCAGGAGTCCTGAGTCCAGGATTACCTCTAAATTGGAAAATGGGTCTGTTTGGTGCAATGCAACCACATCCAAGACCAAAGATAAACCCCCAGATACAGAGAAGCCACCCACAGCTACTCCTTGGATTCAGCTGGTTTGTTGTTCCCCATACAGACCCCCACAGTAAGGAGTGACTGTGTGTGTGGGGGGGGAGAATGTTCTGTATCTGAAGTTTATCATCTTAGGTCTTGGATGTGGAGCCTGGTGAAAGAAAATCCACAGCATCATTTAATAGTCCAGAATGGAGATGTACAATTGGATACCATCCGCATATTAATGATACGTTATTCAGTGGTGACAGACGATCTCACACAGCAGCATTCATGTAGATGTTAAAAAGGAATAGACCTCTCCTTATTAACACCAGCTGGGACCAACCTCAAATAAAGATGAACCCACAGAAAACTGTGACATTCCAACCCCAACTCTTGGAGCTAACCCAAAAGTATACCATGGTCAATGGTATTGTAGGCCACTGAGAGATCTAGAAGAGCCAAAATGACTGCAGTATCCCCATCCTATTCCTGCCAGAAATAATCCAAGTGATCAAAACTGATTCTGTCCCCTATCTGGGCCTGAAACCCAACTGGAAGAGGTCTAGATAATCTGTTTCTTCCAGGATCCTCTGGAACTGCAGTGCAGTATCACCATCTTTTCAACCACCTCCCCACAAAAGGGAAGACAGATTGGGAAAAGATTGTCTACAACAATGAGGTCTGGCGATGGTTCCTGAGAAGGCAAGTATTTAAATGACACTGTAAACACTCTCTCAAAGACAAATTAACCATTGCTAGCACATACCCATGTTATCTTCTGGGCAGCTTTAACCAGCCACTCCTACTCCCCCTCTCCTATGGTCACAGCTGGTGCCATTCCCTAAATCCAGCCAGACACATTTCAGAAAAGGGAACACCTCCCTTCAATAGTCTGGGTAAGAAATGATAATGGCATGAATTACAGGTAGTCCTTGTCTTACAAGTTCATTTAATGACTGTTCAAAGTTACAACAGCACTGAAAAAGGGACCACTTTCACACTTACATCCGTTGCAGCATCCCTATGGTCACATGATGAAAATTCAAATTTTTGGCAAGTGGTTCATATTTATGACAATTGCAGTGTCCTGGGGTGATGGGACCACCTTTTGTGACTTTCTGAGAAGCAAAATCAATGGGGAAGTCAGATTTACTTAACAACCAGGTTACTAAGTTAACAACAGTGGTGATTCACTTCACAATTGTGGCAAGAAAAGTTGTAAAATGGGACAAACTCATTTAACAAATATTTCACTTAGCAACATAAATTTTGGGCTCAATTGTAATCTGAGAACTACCTGTGCTGTAGAAAGATCCTCACATCACGTTCTAAGTATGATAAGCCAGAGTTAAAGGCCATGTTGGTCATGATTTCCACCTATTCACCAAAAAGGTAAGTCCATGAGGAACCTTAAATCATGAACTTACTTTATCAGAGATAATGTCTCTCCTAGAGCAAGTTCTTCAAAGTGGTCAATATCAACATACAAGAGACTACCCATTTTAATTATTATTTGTAATAGTATTAGTTAAAATATATTTTATTTTCATATAATAAATGTTTGGGCATCGATCAACAATCTGAAATCTCATGAAGGGCTCAGTGACCTGAAGAATTTGGGTACATCTGCACTAAAGACCCAAATCTGGAAAGCAATAATCACGTGCCTAAAGTTCAGCTTCAGCCTGTTTTGTCTTATTCACAGACCTCATAGCCTCTTGGCATTAAAACAAGACAACTGCAGCCATCACAGGTCCAGACTGGGGTACCAATGTACAGATGGACATCAACAGCATATTCATGATACCAAATTCCAAACTGATACACGACTTTTTCCAGCAGCTTTTTCCAGCAGAATTAAAATTTGTGACATTAGGTTCAATGTGCAAGTTTATACTTGAATACTTTTACACTATGAAAACATTCAAATACTCTAATTCTAAAATCAAAGGAATGTAATTTACAAAACACTGCATCCATTAAAAATTTAAGATGTTGCATTCACCTTTAAAACTTCTAAATAAGTTTTTAGAACACATTTATTTGAAGATTACAACAAAGTGGTATGATTGTTACTATCATATTATTTTGTGCCAACTAAAAAAATGTCTTTTTGGCCTAAGGATAGTATTAGACCAAATATTTATCTGATGTTGCTGTTTATTTTCTGCCCTTTAATCCTAACATTTCAATATGATTTAATTAGACTTGTAATATATTCTGTAAACCTAGTGAGAGATGAAGTTTATAATCACAACACTGTTAGACTTGTTACTAAATAATAATAATCCCATAAAAAGATGGAAAGGTTTTATAGATACGATCTTCATATGAATCACCTTATATCTCAGTGTGACTAAACATTCAGAGAACATATTCATAGAACACAGTTCCATTATTTCATCAACCCATTTAACTTAATTTTGAGAAAAAAAATAGGAACACATTAAAAACAAGTCCATGCATGATTTGATGCTTGTTTTTCTTACACCAATGTTTACCAGAACTGTTTACTAGCAAAAGTGGATTAAAAGGGCAGTGATTATACAGTAATCACTTCTGTATGAGCTGAAAAGGTGCCAAGGTGCAGCTAATCCATGTGATTTTGAGTGTATTCTCACATATTTTAAAAATCCTGTTACACAGGTTTAGTTAAAACAAAATGCTAAATTTGGATGAAGAATGCATGTATATCTGGACGATATTATCGCTTCTTAGAAAGAAATAAGTACACTATTCTGGATTAATTCAGTTACAGAATGGAAGAAACAAATTAGGCCATTCTATTTGTTATATATTTTGGCATACCATATCTTTACCCTCAATAATACATACATTATGAGACATAAAGCAGAGATATTGTTGTCCCCCCAAAGTATCTGTACAAATTAAAGAGACTTTTAATCTTAAAAAATATGTAAGAGACCTGGAAAAAAAGCAAGACCTGTTTTTAAAAACAAAAAGAAACAATGCTCATTTTATCGCAGTTCAGGCTCAGCTGGCCTGGATATATCATTTACTTCACATTTTTGAACCACCCATCTCCCTCAGAGAATTATGAACCGGATTTCATTTCTACTGTTTTCCAGAACATATGAGATCATCTAATAAACCCTACTTTTTAAGACATCTTTTGTTTAAAAAAAAAGTTTGATACATGATTACATGAGAATAAGCTCTTTTAAATTCAGGAGCATTATGTGAGAGTTTCAAATAGAGTTAGTTGCCAGTGACTATGAAATTGCAAGAACTTGAGAATTTAGAACCAGTTTGAAAGATCAGAAGCCAAACATCTTAGGGGGGAAAAACATAAACATAAGATGCAACTTTTACAAAATTAGGAACAGAATAAGAAAAATGTCAGAATGAACAGAATGAATAAGAATAAAAATAAAGAATGAGAAAAAATAAAGACTAAATAGAGTTAGTGTGGTCTAGTGGTTAAGTCACCACCCTAAAAACTGGAAGACTCAAGAGTTTTTACTCTTAGCCAGGCCAAAACATAATAGCAAATTCATCATTTCTGCAAAGGAAGTTACCCTGTTGCAAGCTTTAGTTTCAGCATCATGCAATCATCTGAAACATTCAATAAATTATAATTTTATCAAAAATTGAAAAACAGCAAAAGGAAAAAAGACACACACACACACACACCTTGTATCTGTGGATACATTTTATGTTTTGTTTTGTTTTTAAACACATTGGTGTCCTGGCATGTCAGAAAGGATTGTTAATTTTTCTCTTAATGCTAGTCATGTAGAAAAATGTTTTCCCCACCCAATTCTTAATTCTTGAAGAGAGGCATTCTATTGTCACTTCAGAGCAAACAAGCATAGACTCATAATCACAAGTATCTAACTTATTTGTAGTATTTAGTTCCAATCTATAATAATTTTCAGGGAGAAGTCTAACTGAATGAGATTGCTTCTGAACAGACAATTGTAGAATTATGTGACTTAACAGTTAATTAATTGCATATCAACACAATCATGTACAGCAGCTTGATAATATTTTGATATTAACTCAGCAATACCATAATTTTGTATTTATATTAACATTTTTAAACTGCTAATATATGAGAAACACATTAGCTATGTATTCCAGAAATGAATAAAAAATTAACTATATTTTGACTATTGTGTGAACCTAGCCACATAGTTAACTATTTGGAATTCAAATACATTAATTTGGCTGAATTAGTCATGGTTAAGTATACATCCTCAATGTAGTTTACACATAACACTTAAGCCAAAAAGACGCAACCTAAGACCTCAGGGAACCCATTTAAAATCTCAAGTGTTCTTTCAGACATTTGTACTAAATTTTTAATCGGACAAGAGAAAATTACAAAAATGAAAGCAACCATAATTTTAACTCAATTTAAATGTTAATTAAAATCTTTTTTTTTGGCCCAGGATTTATTTATTTTGGGATGCAGCCAACATGCCTTCAAAGGTCAATTGCAGGCATTAGCTCACAAAATGTTCATTTCTTCAGCCACAGGATTTGAGTTTAACTGACCATGTATGAAACCTATGGCTAGCCAACCAAATTTCTGGCTTAAATTTGCTGTGTGAAGTTAGCCAATTGTGAAAGTCAGCAAGTAATCCTTACTGCCATGCATAACCTCAGGCTAAGCTTGGCTTCAAACTACACACTGAGCCATTATTCGCTTTATTAGTGTATAAAACACGATGGGCTGGCTTTACGCTCGGCCACAAAAACCTGACTAGCAATCCAGAGCGGTTTGGGTCACACCACAGTAAAGCCACAAAAAACACAACCCAGTTGTTGCTTAATGAGCTGGGTCAATCCAGGTTTTCAAAGATTCACTATTAAATCACTCAAATTTGCCCAGCCTTAATATCGAAAGCAAGCCCAGCCAAAATCAAACAACTCGGGTTCACACGCTGGGGCACTCGAGCACCCACTTTTTGACCGGACATATTTCCCTGGCTATCGGCGAGAAATAAGACACCCGCACTACTGAGGGAAAGGAGAAACTCGACACCGAGGCAGCAGCTGGGAAGGAAAACAAGAACAGAGAACACAAGCGCGACCCCGTCTTCCTTCTCCTCCTCTGAGCAATTCCCGGCCGGGGCGGGGACGGGATGCAGCAGCAAAGGACGGCGGTAGCGCGAGCCCAGCAAGGCATACGCGCGCGCGGGCGAGCGAGCAGCCGAAGGTGGGCGGTGGAGTGGTGAAAGCGCGCGCGCCGCTATCTCGCTGACAGTTGCAAGTCTGCGCGTTTTGAATTTTGCGTCCCGATCGCCATAAACAGCGAAGCTGAGCGCGCTTCGCCGTCCGATTGGCTAAGCTTCGGACACGTGAGGTAGGGATCTGCGCGGAGAGGACGGGGGAAATAGGGAGGGGGGAGCCGAGCGCGTGGCGGCCATATTGGTTTTGCGCTGAGCCCGCCTTATTTGTGTGCCTTTCTACGCGGGAGGAGCGGTGGGAGGCTGTGCACCGTCTCGGTTGGGTAACTAGCTTTGCTCTTTCCAACAGCAAACGCCAGCGGGAGTCTGCGCGGGTCTTCTTCGAAGCATCTGCACTTTTCCTTCTGCCGCTTCCCTTAAAAAAAAAAAATCCCTCCCTGTGTTTCCCTCTCAGCACCTGCAGAAGCCTCATTTGTTTTCGCTCCTCCTCTTTCCTTTTTCTCCTTTTTCCCGCCTGGTTGCTTCCTTTCGCCTCCGCAGTTCATTCATTTGAAACCTTGGAGCTGTTTTTTTTTCTTTCGCTTCACTTTTTTCTCCCCTTCTTTTTTTTTACAGCTGAAGCAAGGCGCATTCTTAATATTTTTTTGTTCGGGTTTGCTTATAAAGTCTCCTTTCTGCTTTTCAATCCGATTTGTTCCGCTGGGCTCGGGAGACGTCTGTGTCCTCCGACCCTTTTTTCCCCCAGAAACTTTCGGGCGCCGTCCTTCGGCTCGAGCCTACCGACACCGCCGGTTTCCCGCTTTGCCCTTCTTTTATCTTCATCCCCGTTTCCCCGCGCTTTGTTCGCGCCATGGCGGCTGCTGTGGCGGCTTCCACACCGATAGGGCAACGCACCCGGAGCAGTGCGGCCAGCACACCGCTTAGTCCGACCCGCATCAGCCGCCTGCAAGAGAAGGAGGAACTGCGGGAGCTCAATGACCGCCTGGCCGTTTACATCGACAAGGTGCGCAGCTTGGAGATCGAGAACAGTGCGCTCCACCTCCAAGTCACCGAGCGGGAAGAGGTGCGTGGCCGTGAACTCACCGGCCTTAAATCCCTCTATGAGACCGAGCTAGCTGATGCCAGGCGCTCTTTGGACGACACGGCTCGAGAAAGAGCCAAATTGCAGATCGAGGTGGGCAAGATCCGCGCTGAACACGACCAGCTCCTTGGCAAGTAAGTGGCTGACTTTGGGGCCTGTCTCCCCCCCCTCCCCCCAAAAAAACCCATTGTAACTTGAACGGGAGATCGCTCATTAATGGATCCAGGACGACCGTTCAGCCGGGGCCATGTGGTTTCCTTTCGTCCCTTAGAGACTCCCTTCACGTAGCCACGTGATCGCCCATCGGTACATGTTCCTGAGGGGCAAATTAAGGGGGGGAGAGTATTGGTTTTTGATGTAACCGACCAAGCGATCCTCTGTTATCTCCGATAATTGTCTCATCCACCTTCATTCGGCAAAATCGTCACTTTCCCTCCCCCCCTCCCGTAATGCATCCGTTGCACCGACCATGGAGGCAGAAAATGAATAAGAGGCGAAGCAGAAGCATTACAGCTTGGTTAAGAGACTGTGGGTAGTTTATATCTGATGTTACAGGATACTGCGGGAAATTAATGGAAGGATCTATTGATTCCAACCTTAACGTTTAGCTTTTCTGTCATTCAGTGTTGTAAATCCTTGTTTTGAAAGGTGATGTAATTCAGAAATACGAATCACTTGAAATTCAGATAAGATTCCAATCTCCCTGTTTGCTACGGTCCTAAATGAGAAACAGAAATGCTTTGAGGGCATGTTACTGTCTCCTCCCCCTTTCCTCCATTCATTTTTCTGGTGGTATATTAATTCAGTGTTACCATCTGGGCCATGTGCTTCAGCTCATGTATTCTTACTTGATTGAATGAAAGAAAATAAGTTTCCTGTTCTTCCCTCTGCTACAACTGTTTATTTTCTGAATGATCAGTTTTCACCTTTGGACTGATCATTCAGTTTTGGATGTGAATAATTGATTATAAAATTCAACATTTACTTGAGGTCTAAATATGGTTACTTTGTAATAATATTGGACTCTGTAATATTGGACTTTGTAGAAGTCATTTCATTGGTCCACCTAGGCCAATATTGTTGATGCTGATTGGGAGCTGCTTTTCAGTTCTTACAGACAGGAGTTTCTCCAGCTCTATTTGGAGATACTGGTGAAGGAATCCGGACTCTTCCATGTTATATACAGTATCAGGTGTTCCACATTGTGAGGTTGATTTAGTTAGTTTCATTAAAAAGCTTTCTGTCAAGTCTCACTGTGTTTTTTGGGTGCTATTTAAAAATCTTTTCTGTGAAAGAAATTGGTGAAGGTGTGTATAGGTATCAAGTATTAAAATCATGCACATTTACAAAAAGGATTCATATTTCCGTTTTCAATAGTTCAGGAATGTCTGTCTGAAGATACTTGTGTGGTGCTAGTCATTTGAACTTTGCTAAAGAAAAAATAGCGGACAAGTATGCACCTTTTTACAAATAAGAATCCTTGTATCATTGAAAGTGGAAATAGCAAACAAATTCATTTTAAGGAAAGCAGTTACATTCTTAATTGTTACGATATTGCAATTTTTGTTCTTAAATGCTATATTTCTTTTGATAACTTGTTATTCCTTTGAAATTTAAATTATTTCATTTATAGTTTTGACATGTGCTTCTAGGGCAACTTCTCATAAATTGGTGCCTTCTATATTTGTTGATTTAAATATATATAATTTTCCATCAACAAACAATAAACCCTAGTTTTTAAGTCCAAGTATGTATTTGCATTCATTGCAAATATGCATGTATCTGATACAAATGGTTGGTTACAAAAATATAAAAAACCAATACTGGCATAAACCATATATTTGCAAAACTTTGAATTAAACTGTATGTTTTCATTACCATCCTAATCTGAATAGGTGGAAATTACTTCAACTTTAGCAATATATACCATAATATAGATTTTTCAGTACAGTTGATTTTTCAGTACAATTGATTGGTTTATCTATAGTACTATACCAATCAGTTTTGAGAGATCCAAGTATATTTAATAAATCTTGCAAAATAGCTTTGCATTGTGGAGCGTTGGACAGATTCAATTTGAGATAAGCAGCTTTACTCAAAAAAACTAAAGTACCTCCTATTAAAACTTTAAAACTAGCTCTTCCACTTCACCAGAGGCATAGGTGGAAACATCTTTTCTGCCTTCACATCAAAGCAGCTGCTTCAAGGGCCTTGATGAGGTGTTGTTTAGTAATGGACATTTTCATATTTTGCAAAGCAACTCACGTGTTTCAACTGGGGGCTTTGAAGGAAGCATTTTGCGCAGCACTGATGTTAACTGATTATTATGTGTATAGGTTTTTTTCAGATTGTTCACTTTCCACTTTCTATTAAGTTGGTTATTTCTCCATAGTAAAATGTTTATACCGTGAAAATTAGAAAAGGGAGCAGGTAGCTTTGTGTATTTCATAATGTGCACAATGCAAAAGTATTACTGTCTCTTTCTTTTATACAGTAGTTTCAGACTTTTAAATATTGTACTGATTGAGAATTTATCATTTATATTTGAGTAGATAAACATATGTCTTCCCATGAAACCACTGTGCTCTTAAGACAGTAGCCTGGGAAAATAGATGTGCCTTTTCATATAGTTAGATAGGGCCTTTAATTTAAATCTGTAACATATTAATTTAATTAATATTAACCTTTCTTATTCAAAAAATGGCTATGCATGAGAAATAAGGCTATTTTGAACAGTCTGCAGATAATACTTGAGTTACGACTATAATTTAGCCTGGTTGTAAGTCATGGTCACAAGCTGAGATATCATGTGATTGGATTTGAAGTTGTTGTTGTTTTACAACAGTCATTAAACAACTGTCAGTCGTTTAGATGAATCAATTTATCCCAATAGGTAGGTTTTCAGTGGAAATTGGGGAAAAAAATAACAAATAGTGGTCTCATGACCACGGGACACTAAACAACTGCAAAGGTTAGCTGGTTAGCAAACATCCAAATACAATCATGTGATTTCAAGGAGGGTTGTACAGCTGTTGTAACTCCAAAAACGGGTCACAAATAGGTTGGGGATGTCCATTGCAACTTTAAATGGTTATTAAATGACCAGTTGTACTATCTGTAGATTAGCTATAGCTAGATAATCTGGCCTAATCTAACAGGGTTACAATTACAGAAGACTTTACTTTCTTTCCATCTTTAGACTGCAGTGATAAAACCTGTTACATTCACCAAATGGGCAGATAAAAATGATTTTGGATTGCACCTTGGATCCCTAGTTTACAACTATGCTACTAAGAAAAATGTGGTGTAAATCCATGCTTTTTCACAGTGATTCATCTTTCAATCACTCTTTAATATGCTATAAATTAAGAGTTCAAAGCTTTGCTGTCATGATACTCAAACACTTGTGGTATCATTTTTGCCTTTTCAGCAAGTTTGATTTTGTATGAGTGTAGGTGGATTGGTACTCGCCTTGGGAAAGTTTCTGTCAAGCATTAATAATAGCTTCATATGAAGTATTTTATAAAGTGAGGTATGCTCAGATATTAAAATCTGTGTTTAGTAAGAAAAGTATCCAAGCTGCCTGCTGCAGATCAGTTGATTTGTACTTCAAAGAAGAAGCAGGCAGTATAACAAATGTAATAGAGCTGAGTATGTACTTTTGTGATTTGATGGGTTTCCAGTTGATAACCTGTGAATTGCATCTGTAAAACTATGTAAAAAAGCTGGAGAAATAAATAATACAATGCTTATATATTTGAATTAGAGTATATTGTATTATATGTATATATAGTTGCAAAGTGTAACACATTTGTATTTTTCAATACAATAATATTTGAACAGTATTGATTAGAATTATTAACTAATATTTAGAAAATTAGACGATTGAAGTTGGTCTAACTTAACAAAGAGGGGTATTATTATCTGTATATTGTTTAGAAAATGAGCAAAAGTTTGTTTAGTTTAGCGTAAGGTGTTCATACTTTCATAGGTTTATATAATGTATTAAATTTCCTCATACTAGTTCCTGATATGACTTATAGTAATAATAACAATTTCATGTGAAAATATAATCTTAAATAATCATTCTAAGAAAGGGCTTTATCTTGTTTTATTAGGGTTTGCCACTTCAGAATGTATGCTTGCGGACATCCTTTATGAATGTGACAAACAGGACGGTCAAATCTTTTTCTCTTTAATCCTATGTGGCAGAATTTTGAAATAATTTTTCAAATACATGATTACAGAACTGAAATATTTGTTATTTAATGTTCAACTTCTAACATTCAATTATTATTGTTTCTATTTATATATTCTAAAATACAGTAAACCAAGAAAGTCTAGAGAGAGAATAGATGATCATATTAGCATTGTGGGCAATACTGCATAGTTTTATTATTTTTTTACTTGCTAAAGTTGACTTCTCTTACAAGAACACCAGAAGATAATCATATTTGAAAGCATATAAAAAGAAAATACAACATAACAAACAGAATTCGAAGCAAAGATCTTAGATATAGGATTAAGGAATATTTTTTTTAAAAAAATTCCCTTCCCATCTAAAAGTCAGTGGAGTTATATACAGCACACTTGTGAATAATAATAGGAAATTGAGGTATTTTCTTGGGGATAGCCATAGGTAAGTAAGCACTGAGTCAATAACAACTTCTGGAAGTTGGGCTTGGTAATAACCTTAAGAGTTATAGTACTTGTGAACTTCCATTCTATGAGAATGAAAAAAATATGTCTGTTCCTAGTAGTGATAAATAGAAAATGTAATGCCTTAGTTTTAGTATTACATTCAGAATAATATAACGTAATGTAATGACGTAACAGTACGTTGTATGTTCCAGTATGTTATTTCTTATATCCTTTGTGTAGCCACCAATATAATGCATTATATTATATACAATTACAATAGGAAAAGCGAATTTGGTAACAAAAAAATTAGAGTTTTTGGGGGGGAAGAGACATTGTGTAGTATTATCAAGAAATATCAAATCCAAGTTTTTTGCAAATACCTTTGAGATTATCCAGGATTGTATAGGAAATGGCAAGAATAGCAGTTTTGCTTTATAATGGGAAAGTAAGCTGCTCTTCAATAAACTGAGGCATTTGTAATATTTTAATAAAAATAGTTGTCCAGCCCATCTCTTGGAATTAATACATGAGTAGGAAAAAATACTAAAAACATTAGCTTCAAATCCACTTCAAATATAAACATTGAATTTGTCCAATTTTATTTTCATAATGATTGCTAGCTTTTTAGGGCTGTCATTTCCCTTAAAATAGGTCGTTCAATTGTTAGAAAAAGATATTTATAAAGTAATATTAAAATATATGTTTATCATTGGCTGCCTTTAGACAATGACTTAATTGATTCAACAAGTATAAACTATGATTCGTTTGGTGCATAGGGCAACTGTTCCTAACAAGCAAAATTGAAACAGATGTTTCATGTCCCACATAGTAGAAGATCTCATTAGGAGAGATAGGCTAAATACATTTCTTCAGTTGTAGGCTGCAAATGTCCCATGCTGCAAACACCCTATGCCAAAATCCTGCTTTGAATTAAGGATGCACCCTTGTCAGCAACCCCATCCCCCCTCCGAACCAGGGGGAGTCTTCTGAACAAGCAGCAGCAGCTTGTGACTTCTTTTGCCTGCTTTCCTTTTGACTTTCTGGGGAAGCCAGCAAGGAAGGTGATGAATGGTGATCACATGATTGCAGGCGCTTGGCAATCAAATTCTAAGTATGGATGAGTTGCCAAGTGTCCAGAATTCACATGACCAAGGAGCATTGCAACAGCCTTCAGGTACAGGTTGTAAGTCCCTTCATTTAACTCTGCTGTAATTATGAATGGTTGTTAAGCAAGAACTACCTTTAGAAAAAGTAATATTTTTTTTTAATTGCAATAAGTCTTGCGTGTCCTGTCTATTAGCATCTTTCTTCTCTCATTCTCGGAATAACAGTTATTAGAATAAGTTAGTTTAACACTAAGGGAAAGCCATGCATGAGTTAAAAATCTGGCTAGTCATTTCATTCAAATACTATGCTGTGGATATGACAAGCCACAGAAAGAAACTATAGCTATATGGGATTTTTGTTTGCTCGTTTTTTTGTTTATTGTGCATGTCAAAATAAAGCAAATAAATTAAAAGGTACAAAAGGAGAAAGGGATGAACATTTATTTCTGAAGAGATTGTAGTTAGGTAGCTGTTCCCTTAACTGAGTATTTTCCTCTACCCACAGCCACAGAACAAAGAATAAATCACAGTCATTATATATTCTGTAGCCACTGATCTCCAATTTGCTGTATACTGTTCTGATAACCAACCCAGATTTTTGTGGGTTGATTTTATCTGCCTATCAGCCAGCTGTAGGAAAGGTTTTGATAGAAATAGAGGAAGGGAAACCAAATGGAAGTAACCACATTCATTTTTTAAAAATCCACTTGAGGCGGAAATTCCTGCTTCTGCTTTGTTCTTCAGAGTTTGAAGTTTCCATTTATTATCCCTGGATTGACAAGTAAGGTTTATTTTAGTTGTTTCAGGATCTAAACCCTTGGAATTTCACTTCATACATTATGAAAAAGGTCATAAAATCAGAACAGTAATGTAAATGATCTGTTTTATGACCACCACAACACTCCTTTAGGTGAGATAGTCCATGTAGAAATTCAATTAATAAATAAATAATTGGTACCAATTTTTAGTAGCTGTAAAGCCAGTAGTTCTATGCAGTAGCTGCTGCACTGGATAATTTTCATGTTATGGTACTTGATAAAAATTTCATAGATTTTTTTCTTATGTTTCCAAATATCCAATTTCGCCTTTATTCTTTCAGGAATAGGATATAAAATGAAATCAGTGTTTACCTGGTTCTTTTCATCTCCAACTTTCCCCTTTTGCAAGGCTTTCTATCCCAGCTCTAGGGTGGTATGTAGATGAAATGTTTGGGATGTGGAGTTTTATACTTGCCCAAGATTTTAATTTAGTTTTTTCCTCTAAAACAGGGTGTCAAACTCAATTTCATTGAGGGCCACATCAGGATTGTTTCAGCTTGGGCCGGGTAGGTGTGGCCAGTTTCATGTCACTCGTATCAGGGGCACCCCCCTCCCAGGCTCCATTTTTGGCTGTGATGGCCTCCTGTAGTGCTCTACCAGCAAAAACAACTTCAGAGGGCCACTCCATTTTCGCTGACAGTGCTGCAGGAGGTCGTCACAGCAGAAAACAGAGCCTGGGAGGGCTGCTCCTGACATGAGTGATATTGAGCTGGCAGAGGCACCGTGCACCGGTCCTTCACTGTTTCCAGGGCAGCCCCACGGGCCAGATCTAAGCACCCCGCTGGCCTTGAGTTTGACACCCCTACTTTAAAATGCAGGTTATATTTAAGTGTAACATCTCTGTTAACTTAATTAAAAGCATTTGAACCAAAAGTGTTTGCACTGCACAAGAAGTTAAGAAACTGTAGTTAATAGGTTTGTAAGCTAATGATACTAGGCAGCAGATTTTAATCACCAACCTAATATAAATTAGGGATATTTGATGCTATAATATAATTCTACTTAAACACACTATAACATAAGACTTCTCCATTCTTTCCTTGCTAAAATTCTAACAACAATAAGCATGCGTTAAATATCTTCAGAAAAGTTTTGATAAACTTTGCTGTATCAATGAAATCTACATACCTGCAAATAAATCTGTTGCTGTTATTAGATTAAAACAAGTACAATCTCAGTTCCACCAACACACAGTTGCTTACCAAATAAAGCAGGACATAAATGCAACCCACCCATATGAATTAGATTTTCCCCATTGTAAAGCTTTAAAGCAAAAAGAGCAACTTTTCCAGCACGTACCTGTATTGTTTATTTGGCCTTTTTTCTTTTTTACCTTCCTTGCTGTGCTCATACGTCAACTGATTTATCTGCATTAATAGCAGCAGGGATATTACTTCATTACTGTGTTATCCTGGAAGCAGTTTGGGGTGGGGGGGGAAGCAGCTACATCACAGCTGGATCCTTAAAATGTTTCTTGAAGAAGCCAAATGCATCTCATTAAAATAAGCCTGTTTCATTACAAACTTTGCTGTACCTAAGTTAATTCATTGCAAGTTCTTACTCTTTGAACTGAACTTCTGATTTGTTTTAGCTATGCAAAAAAAGAATCTGATCTGACTTGTGCTGTGGCAAAGCTTCGGGAATTTGAAGCTTCTCTAAATGCAAAAGAAGCAGCACTTGCTACAGCACTTGGTGATAAAAAAAGTCTGGAAGGGGATCTTGAGGATTTAAAGGATCAGATTAATCAGGTAAGTCATCAGCAGTTATATTTTCAAACATATTTGTAGTTTGGATCTGTATTGTGTATTTCATAATTGGTGTAAATATTTATTTATTTATTTGCTTGTTTGTTTATTGAATTTATATTGCTGCCGATTCACCCATGGCGACTCAAGGCAGCTTACAGAAT